>JACXGK010004333.1:0-39052 GCA_016801125.1 Novumbra hubbsi | reverse complement strand
CCCCATCAGCCCCTCCAACCCCATCAGCCCCATCAGCCCCTCCAGCCCGTCCAACCCCATCAACCCCATCAGCCCCTCCAGCCCCTCCAACCCCATCAGCCCGGGAGACAATGTGCAGTAAATCTGCAACCTCCCGTGTGACACATAAAACCCTCCGACTGGAGCCGGGAACCTCCACTCGCTACCCATCCTGGTAGCGAGGGTGACAACTTCCTGCAAAGGTCACCGTGGCTCGGTGACCTTCAGGATATCCTGCCATTGTGAAAGTGAATTGTCGTCGCCAGGCCCTTCGCAGCCGTCGTCCGTCAGTGGGCGTCACGAGAGTGTCTCATCCCACACGGAGTGACTGGCTCATGCACATGAAACCCCGGCACCTGAACCGCTGAGTGAGCGGTAATGCGTAAACGTTACGTCGATCGCTTTATGTAATGATAACACTGTAGCAAAAAACTAAATCCATGCATTACTGTCGTCTGGGCTCGACGCTGCAGGAGAAAAGTGCAGTGTTTCCAGACCTCGTGGGGGGGGGGGGGGGGGGGGGGGGGCCAGGTGTTTCTGGATCTCTCTTGTCCACGCTGGGCTGTAGAACTGGACAGTGACCCGCACGAACTGCTCCTTGGCTCCACAGCCAAACCCTCTGCTTGGAGACCGTCCATCCAGAAACAGGAAGACCGGGAAAGAGAGTATGGTGAGAAAAGAAAAAAAAAGCGCCCGTGTGTGTGTGTGTGTGCACGTGCACGAGCATGTCTGTGCACGCGCACGTGCAGATTTATCAGCTCAGTGCAGATGGATGGCAGAGTGCCTCTCGCAGCCAAACGATTCTGTATGTTAATGAGTTGTTATCTGCCGTGCTGCAGGAACAATATACTGCCTCTCACACAGTGGGGATCCAGCCTGCTGGATGCAGATTACGCCGCCTACACAACCATGGCCGTTATTTAGATATTCACACAACACCGTACACACACGCGCACACATGCACACCCTGTACTTTGAAACACACGCACGTAAATGCACCGACACACACAAACATCAACAAACAGAAACTGTTTGTCTCAGCTAATGGCCCTGGAGGAATGAGACGGCGGGAAAGACGCAGTTGTCAGTCCCAGCCCACAGGGGGGCGCTGTCGCCCTGATCACGGTTTTAATTGGGTGTACTTGACTTACGGACAAGCTACGACAAGTCAGGTGTAACGTGCTAAGTCTCACATATTTGAAAATGCATTAATTTGATATTAACAAAACAAAATCCTCTTTGTTTTTGGTGACCCAGACATGTTATGGACAGGCAGAACATTAAAATTTGTAAAAGGGTTCTATCAATCTCTGAGTGAGTTTGAATTAACTGGCGCTGCATGGGAGTCAACTATTGTTAAAGGGCAAATAAATAAAGCCAGTTTACATTTTTAAAACAAGATGTACAGACTTCCTTTTTCTTAATGCCTTTAAATAAACAAATAGCCTGTTTTCCGTTTATTTCACCCAAAGGAAATTACATCACAAAGGTCAAAGGCCAAACCTATATTTGCAGTCTGTTTACTGACCATCTCTACATCCTCAGGGTCTTTTGTGGCTTCTTCTCTTTCTGGCTCTCTTTCTTCCTCCTGCTCTCCCCCTCCCCCACTCCCCTCCCTCTCCTTCTTTCACTCTCTCTCCCTCCCTCCCTCTTTCTCTCCCCCCTCACTCTCCCTCTCTCTCTCCCTCTTTCTCTCCCCCCTCACTTTCCCTCTCCCCCTCTCTCTCTCCCTCTCAGGCGTAACTCGAACATGGTTTTGTTATGTTCACTGGCATTGCAGTCCTGCATTGTAGTGAGGGGGTCATTATGGATACATTGCCCTGTCTTTTGGTGTGTGAAATCAGTAATGTCACCCTCACGCTCAGGCATGAGCTGGGCCCAGTCGCTGATGTCCTCCCTTCTCTCTGAGGCGGAGGACTTCTGAGCTGATTTACTAACAGGTAGACCTGTCTTGGCTCGAATTGCTAGCTAGGACACAGTGTTATCTTTTTTTTATTCCATGGCCACCATTTTTTTATAATTGGTAAAGTTTTGAATTCCTTTTTTCCTCTAAATGTCATGAATACCAACAATATACATGTATTTGCACGTGAAACAAATTGTTCTATAGCAGGGGTCTCAAACCGGTTCCACGGAGGGCCGAGTGTCTGCAGGTTTTCACTCTCACCTTGTACTTGATTGATTAGTTAGGTCACTGATTGGTTAGGTCTACCCTCATCTGGTTATTTAGGTCTGAACCTGGAACTAATTTACAGGAAAAAACTAAAACCTGCAGACACTCGGCCCTCCGTGGAACCGGTTTGAGACCCCTGTTCTATAGTGAACAACCACGGTTCAGCCTCCTTCTCTTCAAACGGTGCCGTCACAGTGCCCTCTGGTGGTGGAAATAGCATATAGGCGTTAACCGTAGACCAAAACAATTGACGTTATCTGCATAACAAATTCCGTCATCACCATGCCAACATCGGAGCTATATTTCCATGATGGGGGGGGGGGCTTTCTGTTGAGCTCAGATAAACTAATCAATTCAGTCGTTAGTCAATTATCAAAGTGACCTACGTTAATGAGTGCATTGTTTTCCTAATTGCCCACCTGTGGGAATTTAACCCACAACCCTGCTTGGCAATGCATAGCAGGATACTCCACCAGTCGAGCTACACAGGCCTCCATCAGTGGCTGAGACTGTCCGCAATCAGAGCCAGGACTGTGTAGTTGACAAAGCTAAAATCCATTATAGGAAAATCTTGTGCAGTAAGCCTCAGACCTTTCAAAGCCATTAAGTCACCAAATTCAATTTCAACTTCAAGCATTAGCAGCGTTTTATTGCAGTGTTATTAACCATCAGCGGTGCATTACGGGAATGCTACCGCATCCATGTACAGCAAGCATCTGGTCAGATTACCGTGAGGGAATAAGCATGAATGTCTAGCTAGTAGCAGTGGCGTTAACAGGTCTTTGGGGGTGCAAAGAGCCCGACGGGCAACGCAGGGCCAGCGGTGGCGGTCGGACGTGGGGTCGCGTGGTTCTCAAGCCGGGGTCCGGGGCGAGGTTGTGGGTCAGGATTTGGGGTCAGCGTAGAGCAGGAAGCCTGTGAAGGTGCTGTCGTCCTCGCTGCTGGAGTAGATGCCGTTCCAGTCCCTCAGCGTCTCCAGCCACACCTGGTCGCCCTCGGCCAGCCTCAGCAGAGCCAGGTTGGACGCCTGGTCGATGTCCTGGCCGTACAGGGAGTCGCGCGTCCGCAGCCTCTTCACGCCGTTGACCACCAGGGCGGCGCGCAGGGGCCTGTTGCGCACCGTGATGTGGTAGGAGAACACGTACACCCCCGGGTGGGTGCAGTTGAACTTGCTAGTCGCCGTGTCCCAGTGGTCCTCCTCGTTGTACAGGATCTTGTCGAACTTCACCGGCAGGCCGGGAGGCGGGAAGGACTTGCTGGGGAAGAGGCCCACGCTGAAGGCCGAGCGGACCTGCTCCGCGTTTTCTCCCTGAGGGCCCGCGGGGCCCCGTACCCCCCTGGGGCCCCTGGGGCCTTTCTCTCCCTTCAGCCCAGGCAGGCCCCGCAAACCTGGGGGCCCTGGGGGCCCCCGCCCCCCAGCATCTCCTCTGGCTCCCTGGGGTCCTGGAGCACCCCGGTCCCCCTTGGGTCCAGGTAGGCCATTTGTCCCGTGGGTCCCAGCGGGACCCGCCTCTGATCTGGGCCCAGGAGGGCCAGTGGCGCCTGGCTGACCTTGGTCTCCCTTCTCCCCGATGGTACGCTCCCCCTTTTCCCCGGGCGGTCCCACGGGTCCAGGCAGCCCAGGGGGTCCTGTGGGGCCTATTCTTCCCATGTCTCCCTTGTCACCCTGGGTACCATTTCGCCCAGGCTTGCCCCTGTCTCCTGGATCTCCTTTCAAGCCAGGAGGCCCTGGTTCTCCTTTCAAGCCTGAGTCACCTGTGTGAAGTCACTTGGTCACTTAGTGTATCAAATGTCTTTGATTGTGAAACAACAGTATACATTCAGTTCTTTTGAAACTACAACTTTCCTACAGTAATACATTAGCACTACCATTATGTAATGTCACAGTAGGTGCTACTTTGCCTCTACTCATAACTATGCTCATCACTCTAATGACATCACTCTGCTCATCACTCTAATGACATCACTCTGCTTATCACTTTGCTTATCACTCTAATGACATCACTCTGCTCATCACTCTACCATCACTCTACCATCACTCTACCATCACTCTGCTCATCACTCTACCATCACTCTACCATCACTCTACCATCACTCTGCTCATAACTCTACCATCACTCTACCATCACTCTGCTCATAACTCTACCATCACTCTACCATCACTCTACCATCACTCTGCTCATCACTCTACCATCACTCTACCATCAGTCTGCTCATCACTCTACCATCACTCTGCTCATCACTCTACCATCACTGTAGCATCACTCTGCTCATAACTCTACCATCACTCTACCATTACTCTACCATCACTCTACCATCACTCTGCTCATCACTCTACCATCACTCTACCATCACTTTGCTCATAACTCTACCATCACTGTAGCATCACTCTGCTCATAACTCTACCATCACTCTACCATTACTCTACCATCACTCTAACATCACTCTGCTCATCACTCTACCATCACTCTACCATCACTCTGCTCATAACTCTACCATCACTCTACCATCACTCTGCTCATAACTCTACAATCACTCTGCTCATCACTCTAATGACATCACTCAGCTCATCACTCTGCTCATCACTCTGCTTATCACTCTGCTCATCACTCTGCTCATCACTCTAATGACAATACTCAGCTCATCACTCTACCATCACTCTGCTCATCACTCTAATGACATCACTCTGCTCATCACTCTAATGACATTGCTATGCTTTTATACCTTTGTCTCCATCTTTACCAGGTAATCCCGGAGCACCAGGCATTCCTGCGGTTCCTTGATCTCCTTTTTCACCTGTCATTGGAGTGAGACGATCACCACATGAGGATGAATATCAGTCCCCAAAATGAAGGCTATGTGTAACTCAGAATTGTCAATTTAGTGAAAAACTGCTGTAATCTAGGGCTGTTATAATATCAGATCTTTACTACACAATTATTTTCTACACTAATTTCAATGCAAATAGACCCTGACTAGTAGTTTAAGCACATGTGTCTTTTGTCTATCGGTGACATGAATAAGCTATCGAAAAACTCCAGTGAAAAGCCCAGTGAATACGGTATTATCATATGTTTATTAACAACATGAAGTCAATATTTTATATGTATATTTAATATTTTTTTAAATCACGATTATCGTGAACCACAGTATATAACGACACCCCTACGAAAAACAGTCTTCTGAGACAGATATAGCCTTTTAACATTCAGCAAACACACAGGTTTCAGCGTTTACATTTTTGTGAGGGAAACTGAGAAAATATTTTCCAAATCACAATTCTTAAAGCCAGAGCTCATTTAGACCATATAAGAGCATATGAGCCAGGACCGCACGTTTAACGATGTCATTAAGTAAGTTTACCTTTTTCACCCTCAAGTCCAGTAGCTCCAGGCATCCCATCCGGTCCGGAGGGACCTGTGAGGCCAACATTCCCCTTTGGCCCGGACAACCCTGACAGAAGACGGACATGAGTGGACATTGGGAGCTGTTCAGGACTACAGAGGCCAAACACACACAAACACCACACAAACTAGGAGGCCCGCTTGCAACACACAGACCCCAAAGGGCACAGGTCGCCCCGCAACCAGTGAGCAAACACACATCATGGAGTTCGGCCACGTTCAATCAAACCACTCTGAAATTGGCCCCATGTTTATTCATTAGTCTACCTGGAAATCCCCTCTCTCCCACCGGCCCTGGGGGGCCTCTCTCCCCTGGGGGCCCCACGGGCCCTTTCTCAGGCGGGCAGCACTCGCAGATGTTTAAAAAGCACTGTGTGTAGTCTAGGGTGAAGTTGCCCAGGCCGCCCCCGGGGGGCACCATTGCATCTGTCCGATAATCCGTGGCGAAGGTATCGCCCGGGTAGGTGGTGCTGTCGGTGGGCGACAGGGACGAGGTGTCCGTCATGGCGTCCTCCGTGGTCCCCTCGGAGCCCAGAGTGCTGGATGGGGTCGCGGGGGTCTGCCGGAAGCCCTGACGGCCTGGCTGGGTGCCTCCACCGTCTCCCCCAATTCCTCCTCCGGTGCCACCGCCGCGAGGGGGCTTCTTAGTGCTCTGAGTCCGAGGCCAGCGAGTGGTTCTGGCTGCGGAAGAATCAGTGGCCATCAAGGCCACCAGGAACAGGGTGGTCAGCATGGGTAGCGGATGGAGAGAGGGCATGTCAGCAATGCGATTATCTGCGGGAGGTAGAGACAGAGCAACAAAGGACATCACACTTAATAACAAGTAGCTTTCAATTCACAAACAGCTCTGAGCGCGGACCAATACCAAGGCGGCTACCAAAGCTAAACCCACGTCCCCCCGAGTGAAGGAACCCAGTGCTACCAAAGCTAAACCCACGTCCCCCCGAGTGAAGGAACCCAGTGCTACCAAAGCTAAACCCACGTCCCCCCGAGTGAAGGAACCCAGTGCTACCAAAGCTAAACCCACGCCCCCCGAGTGAAGGAACCCAGTGCTTACCTTCAGATGAAACGCCTCGCTATCATTCTAATTCCCTGGATTCGGTGGCTCCAACCACAAACCCTTTTATAGGGTCTGCTGGCCTCTTACATCCTTAGCTCGACCAATGAGACGAGGCCTGGCGCAGTGCGATAGATTGGGATTATGAGTGTGGTTGGGAGGATTGGGGCACGGAGAGAAACCTAAGGAATCAGGTCTTGAAGTGCTAGAATAACATCAAACACAGGGCGTCTCTTCTCTCGTTTTCTCCGTTCCTCTGATATGCGACACGCGCCGCAACAGGTTGTGTGTTCTGAGCCCCGTCCGTTCCCGGTGGCGTCGGCTCAAAGCGGACCGGTCCGACACAGAACCGCACAGGGAGGTATGCATGTCTCAGACGGGTCTCCATGGCCGCACCGATCCAACATCCCAATCAACCTTCAGGAAACCCGGCACGGCTTTCACAAGTCCTCCTCAAAGGGCATTGTGGGTAGGATGTCCACCTTCCACCTTGACACCGAAGGGGGGTTCGGGTTTGGGACTTTGAAACCCCCGGCTTGCTGCCATGAGGGCTTGTCTGTGAAACAAACACTCTCTGTCTCTATATGTGCGTTCCCCTCTGGGACTTGTAATGGATAATTGTCATTTCTAGGGCCTTGAGCCTGTTGTGTGATTAGTGGAGCCTAACAGAACACTGTGGTTCGGTCTGACAAGATACGACCATGGCCTCCAAGATGAGCCCGACAGAGATCGTAAGCCTTGTGACTGATAAGCTGTGCTGTAAACACTTACAATGTTTTGTAACCTTGACAAACAATGAGTCAAGGCAGATATGTTCCTTTTCCTGGGTGAGAGGTCATCTAAATCCCGTTGTGAGGGAATCGGTATGGTGACTACTTTTGTCAGATCCTTCCCACCTAGTTTCAAACACGTTAAAAATGAACTCTTTGTATTATTAATCTAACTTGAGACGTGAGCTTGTCTTATTCAAAATGTCCACCACAGTCTATAGGTGCCTCATTACAATGTCCCCTCACTCATGATCCAGATGAAGGCACATCACTGTGGAAACAGTGCTCCTTTTCCTACTGTTTTATTCATGTGATAGTCACCTGGGGAAGTGCCCAGAGTTAAGGATACCTCACCTGGCACAAACACAATATATATTTTGGGCTACTAGCCACATGTTTAACAGGAAAAATAGGAAAACGAGTGGAACTGATCCTGAAGGTCAAGAGTTGAATTTGTATAGGCTTCCATTGTTCCTTTATACAATAATAGCCTCTGATATTGCCCTTGCGTTTCACAAAAGTACGGATGTATATTGTATATCAGTTGGACGAAAATGGTAATGAAAACAGCCACCAGAGGGCGGCATCAGTCACAACCCTCCTCCATCGCGACATTACAACACCTGACAGTAATTGTAAAATGTCTAATCTAGTTTTGCAATACACTTGAAATACTTAATATATTGTCTTAATAAAATTGCAATAACCCGATTTATATGCAATGAATCGTGTTACATAACAGTTTCGGTTCAATGTCGGTAAAGAAACAAACAGCCGACGTTACAAATATAACCTAGGATGTTCTTTTTTTCTCTGCTGCTGCGCGTGCTAACTACGGCCTGGAGGTGAATGTTTTTGATGCGGGAGAGTAGAGCACTGGAATAGAGGTTAGCTGCAAATAATAGTAGCATTTCGGCTATATAAACGGGGTCATTGCAAAACATTGACTGTATGACGCAGAAAGAGGGCAGCAAACTCATACTAGGCGCTGGTAAGAAACCGTCCTAAAATGCCGGTGGGAATTGAGTCCACAATGGGTCACAGCAGACAGCTGCTTCGTAGCGTATTTTTTTGTGGGTGAATCGTCGTGCGGCAGCTGTTCATTTCAAGACCGCGGGCGAAGCCGAAGACAACTGAAGACTACTGTCGTTCGCTTTCCTGCGTTGCATTCGGCTCCGGAGTAAGTGCTGGGAATATATTGACAATTTAAAGCCAGCTCAATACATGTTCAAGTTGTTCCGGTGAATTTTGTGTCTGTTCGTTACCACAAATCCCTTTAACGGACTCAATGGAGTGAATTACACTAGGGGAGCAACCGTCAGCAGTTTTCTTGCGTGTGATGATAGGAGACACAATGACGCTGTTGTCTCTTTTGGGTCGGATCATGCGTTATTTCCTCCTGAGGCCGGAGACATTGTTTTTGCTATGCATTAGCTTGGCCTTATGGAGTTACTTCTTCCACACCGACGAGGTAAAGACCATCGTCAAGTCAAGCCGAGATGCGGTGAAGATGGTGAGGGGGAAAGTGGCAGAGATTATGCAGAACGAACGGTTGGTGGGCTTGAACGTGCTGGACGCGGAGTTCTCCAAAACCTGGGAGTTCAAAAATGACAATGTCGCGGTGTACTCAATTCAGGGACGGCGAGACCATATGGAAGACCGCTTCGAGGTGCTCACCGACATCACCAACAAAAGTCACCCGTCGATATTCGGGATATTCGACGGTCACGGCGGTGAGGTAGGTGTCTAAAAATATTTTTTAAAAGCCCAGTATGTTTATCACATATAGTAATATGTAACAATAACACGAGATGGTGCTAAACTGGCAGCGTCGTTGGACCTCTGCGGGATCAGCTGCTGTAATCAATGTAAAGCGTCTTTGGGTCTATAGAAAAACGCTATTTACATTGAATGTATTATTATTATAGCATGTGTAGTGAGAGAGGGAAGCCCCACAAAAAATGGAATTCCATCTGAACAGTTTAGAAAAAACTACTGAACAAACTAAATATTCTTTAAGGTCACAGTCTGTTGGACGTCCTAGTTGGGAAATCACAAACCACATCCACAGCTGGAACATTGGTTAATTCATTAAATGTATTTGCAATGCACTTTTCCCAGGCCCAATGTGCTAAACATAGCCTAGGGGCCGCCCAGCGGAAGTTGAATACTCTGCAGTACAATCTACAGTCCCCACTGGCCGGGCTATTCGGCAGTCAGCCATCCACACTACCTTTCCTTGGGAAACAGAAGAACCCCCCCCATTGTGCCTAGTTTGGTTTGTGTGTGATCCTCAGCTAAAAGAAAGAAGGGGAATCGAACCGGGCGCCCACACAAAGAGCCCGTCCTGAGGCTTTGTGTGCTGCCTCCATGGGCGTGATCCCATGGACCACGTGTGGGGAAGCCATCTGCCACGCTCGGAGTACTTCCCCACAGACGGGGCTCTTATTGCGTAGCAGTTATATCACGGTGCCTGTTACACACTACGAGATGTGGTGGCAGTCAACGACGCCTCCCTATAGGGACATCTGTGTCGATCGTCACCATTAAAACGATTTGAGTGGATTCCAAAACAATCACGTCCTGCCGTCTAGTGCTTTGTGATGTGGTTTGTCGGGAGTAGTCATGGGGGAGGAGATGAAACCTCCCATTTGGAGATGGATAAGGTGTTGGGATATTTGTTTGGTAGTTGTCAATCCTCTCTGCTTTTAATCTGACAGGAGAAGTTTTACATTTAGACTACAAACTCATAACCAGTAAAAAAATGGTGCCGCACTTCAGTTTTCAATGGGCAATTAGCATTTTATGCTATTTTAAAAAGCATTATTTTGCATCTGGTCCTGTATCACCAGGCGAGTATGTGTACTGTAAAATCAGTACACGGTGAGTTTGCATGTAAATAAAAAATAAACCTGCTTATTAATGCAGGCTTGAGCTTCTGATATTCGGGTGCCTGACAGTATGAGGCCTTCAAATTGCATGCCTGTTGAATGATAAAAGCTAAGAGACTTGTCAGGTACAGCTCTGTGTCAGGGGTCATGGCCAGACTCACTGAGTAGAGAAGGTGCTGTTGATAGCTTTGTGTGTTGCGACACCTAACCTTTTAACGTTCGATTCATTATATAAAAAAAATAAAGCCTTTTCAGTATTTGTGTAATCCTGTTACCTATCCTGTGGGCATGGTGACCGTGACATGCATGAGATATGAATGTGAAGGTTGGGTCACTTTGACCTGTTCACTATGAACCTTTCAGTCTAAAGATTTACAAGAATGTTTCCAGTATACAGTGTGTTTGGGAAATGTGCTATGGCTCTGCTGTTTTTAGGGCTCTTCTGTTTTAGAAGAGCATATTCTCTGTTCTTTCTTTTTCCTTTTATTTGATTTAAAGCAGCAGAGGTTTTTAAGCGGTTAATAGATTTTCTACATTGAGGCGTATATGCCTTTTCGGCATTATACAGAACCAGTCATTAATCTGATCACAATTGCTCTCAACATAAAGGTCAGAGTTTCATCATTCAAAATATGCCTTACATTGGATTAATAATGAGAATAGTTTTGTTTGCCAAACTCTTTTAAATACAAGTTATAATAACAATAACTTGAATGACCAATGATGGCTAATGAAAAGATGCATTTTAATCATAATGAACAAAGATTAACTCTGCATTGACTGAGGCTCCTGAGTGACGCAGTGGTTTAGGCTGGGATGGATGGGCCACTTTACATTCACTATTTACTGTTCAAAGGCTCCTGGTGTATCTCATTAAAGGAATGACTGATTGCACTATGCAGACGGGGGAGAGAGCACTCACAGTGGTGACTAGCGATACGTTTTAATCATTCCCCTTACTACTGGCTTAAAGAAATCTGCTCCTACTGTTAGTTGATGTTCCATCCAATGGAAGGTTTGTGTTTTTGACTGTAAGTCACTCTGGAAGTGTGTGTGTGAGAAGGGGAAAGTTGTGTTTTAAAAAATGTTTAAAATATAGGTAATATTAATATGTAATGTAGTACATAAAATTTCTTCCTGTTATAGAACTGAAGGACATACTGTACATACCCATTTCTAACAGTGTTTTTAACACATTTGCCAGCAGAAACAGGACTTTGTTGACCATGTTCTGAAATAACTACCCTCGTGTCACATCTGAACAGCTAAAAGCTAAGAGACGAGCTCTGTGTCAGTGGTCATGCTCTGTGTCAGTGGTCATGCTCTGTGTCAGTGGTCATGCTCTGTGTCAGTGGTCATGCTCTGTGGGAGCGGTGCTGCTCTGTGTCAGTGGTCATGGGTAAACTTGCTGTGTGGAGAAGAAGGGTTACCTTTTAATGTTTTATCCTTTATAAATTCAAATAAAACCTTTCCTGTGGTCATAGTGCAGGTGACGTGTGAGCTATTTTCAGGTTGGGTCTTGTTGACTTTGTACTTGCTGGGAAGTGCCCCATGCACTGGCGCACACACACACACACACACACACACACACACGCAGTCGGGCTGTGGAAGAAGCTAAATATACAATATCTGGTCCTGCTGAATTAATAGTTTGTGTTTAGAGGAGCTGTCTTAATGTAAACGGCACAGCCTATATCTTACCTCAATGAAGTCTATTGTGTCCCCTGGAAAGAAAGCTTCTCGATTGTAATAGAAGTCTATTGTGTCCCCTGGAAAGAAAGCTTCTCGATTGTAATAGAAATCTATGGTGGCCCCTGGAAAGAAAGCGTTTGGCTTTACCGATTGTATTTTCTTTTAAATGTCAATACTTAATCAGTGTCCAAAATATAAACAAACATTTTAAAACTCAATGTCGGATACTCTCTGTTTACATCAGAGCAGCATTTGGAGAGGCTCTTGTACTTCTTTCACAAAGTCTTTCCCAAAAACACAGTCGCTCCCTCACAGCTACACTACCTGAGGCTCAACACTGACGAACACCCACATTTACTCAAAATGGGCCTTGTTCAAACAACATTCACTATGAACTAACTCTGTTCTCCCTCTCAATCTCTCCCCCTGTTTCCTTCCCTCCCCCTTTTCCTCCCTCCCCCCCCCCCCCCCTCCCTCTTTGGTCAGGCGGCTGCAGACTACGTGAAGGCCCATCTCCCAGAGTCACTAAAGCAACAGCTGCTGTCCTCTGATCGAGTGCGGAGGGAGACCAGCCCCTCCTACCCCAGCGTTCTGGAGCAGCGCATTCTGGCCGTGGATCGAGACATGCTGGAGAAACTCTCCGCCAATCACGACGAAGCAGGTCAGGAGCGGCCATCTCAAATCAGTTTTAGATTACAGTCTATAACACGTCGAGACAATCCCTAACCGTGGGGCGATAAGAGTGTTGAATATAAACACCGGTGAATCGGATCTAATCGTAAAAAATCTTTGTTAACGAAACATAAACACAGTTTGACATATCAAGTGTTGCTGAACCAAACCTCAAGCGACAGGACATTTTCTCAAAGTGTTTCAGGGCTTTTTGGCTCCAGAGAGTCTTGGTGTCACCGGGCCGGCCGGCATTCGTCCCGACACGCCGGCTGTGTTTTCCGTCCGAACCCCACTGACCCTCCTCTCCCCCCTCAGGCACCACATGTCTGGTGGCCCTGCTGTCGGACCGAGAGCTGACGGTGGCCAACGTGGGGGACTCGCGGGGCGTGCTGTGCGACAAGGACGGCAACGCTGTCGCCCTGTCACATGACCACAAGCCCTACCAGCTGAAGGAGCGCAAGAGGATCAAGAGGGCAGGTGAGCCCGTGTGGGTTTATGGGGTCCAGAATGGGCCCGGTCTGGAACTGACAACGGATGTCCAGAACCAGGCTTAGGGTTTGTTTTAGTCAATGCCACAATGCGGTATCCACCCCCACCTTCACCCCCATTGGGAAGTAGCCATGGTCTAGGTTGAAATGCCATTTAAATCCCGGTCAATTCAGTAAGTGACCCAAACTCGGATTCTCATTTAAATGTTTTTACATGGAATAAGATTAACAAGAATTAGGATTTTAGTGTAGTTCATTGACTGTAATTTGAATGAGCATTACCCCAAATCTGGAATAGGTGAGTAAGGTAATAATTATACAGAGTGACATTTTTGTATCGCCACCTGGTGTCCTGTTTGAGAAGTGCAGGATGAGCTACATAAACCGTGGCGCTAAATGGAGTATTTACCGATGTGTTGATATCCTGAACGTTGTCTGAGATGCAGGCATTCCTGTGCAAATTCTGCAATGTTACAATGAGTGAGCAATGTGGAGATCTGCATTCTTATAGTTCTTTGATTGCTCATATGACGATCTATTTACAGGTGAGTTTGAGTCGATTCAGGGCCAGGAACACTTGGACTTTACAGGGTCATGATGTTAATGTATTCTCTTACGGGGGTGGTTTATAAAATAAATACAAGCAGCCTTGTGATAACCTCCAATAACACCACTATTCACTGGAAGCAGATATAGAAGATGGTCATCCTGTATTAATACACACACACACACACACAAAAATGTTTAGTGTAACAACAACACGTGCCATTACTTAACACTGATGTCGCCCAAACTGTTCTGCCTGTGTCCACCACCAGGGGGCTTCATCAGCTTCAACGGCTCCTGGCGCGTCCAGGGCATCTTGGCCATGTCGCGTTCCCTTGGCGACTACCCCCTGAAGAACCTCAACGTGGTCATCCCCGACCCCGACGTGCTGACCTTTGACCTGGACAAGCTGCAGCCCGAGTTCATGATCCTGGCGTCGGACGGCCTGTGGGACGCGTTCAGCAACGAGGAGGCGGTGCGCTTCGTGCGCGAGCGCCTGGACGAGCCTCACTACGGCGCCAAGAGCATCGTGCTGCAGTCCTTCTACCGGGGTTGCCCTGACAACATCACCGTCATGGTGGTCAAGTTCAAAGGTGGCCCGGGGGGGGCCAGGGCTGGCGAGTAGGCGTTCCGGAGGTCAGAGTGAGGTTGCGGGGGAGGGGGTCACGACGGACAGGTCTCTGCTCCCCCTGTGGAGGGATGTCAGGCTGCGTCACAGGACGCTTTTTAACGTGCGAAAACACTTTCCTTTCTGACCACTGGTTCTTTTAGTTTTTTACATGACTCTGAAGCTGGATGGTTTGACACTCATCCATCTGCCATTTCACGCATTGGCATACAGCATGAACACACACTGTCTCTTCTCATCCATTAACACACACAATTCTCTGGGACTGAAAAGAAGACCGACTCAACACAGCACAACAAACTGACCTGCTGTTCCACACACACACACAAACACACACACACTTCAGCAGTGTATTCTAGTGACCCGGTCCTGGGGGTCAACAAATAGCCCTTTGGAAGAATTCTACCTTACCAAGTGTTCTAAGTCCTTGGATGTTACAGTGACTTAGCTGAACCGTTTTAACAGGAGAGATGTTAACTACCTTTTTAAAAGGTACTGATCCTAGAAATCACTGGTTTACACCGTCCGTGTTTGACCCCGTCCGTGTTTGACCCAGTCCGTGTTGTAGCCTATCCTTGCGAGGGAAATGTTTGTGGATGTCTTCCACCATGGTAGACATACAACCTGAGAGGTGGAACTCAGGCTAGTCACACCATAATCCACAGCGACTGACTCCAAGGCCCCACGAATGAAGCAGAGGCAAATCGACAGTAAGGTCAATATGACTGGTATGAAGACCACTGTGTTATTCGAGTCAGGATCTGGCGAAAGACCAAGGATGTCCGACTGAGCTCCACCACCAGCGGTGTGTGTGGCTTCCTGATCCACAATGTGGAGGACCCAGGCCAGGTATCTAAACGGGGGGGGGGTTTGTTATTGTATCGTTCCATGCTGTCGGATACTACTTTTACTGTATTTCATCAGTTTATTAAGTGCTTGAAATGAGACGTGGCGAGCCTTTTGTAATTTTACATGCTTTATTTGCCTTTGTTTATTGTTTTCAATTAAATGTTATTGCCCAAAAAAACGGTGGTTTGTTTACCTGCACAGGTGCATACGTTGATGTAACAACAATTACTTGTGGACAGGTCACCTACAGATACTCGTTCTCCATCGTTTGTTGAAAGCCGTCTGTCGCTATGAAATACAATGAATCCGTGAACATGTTGTTTAGGTGAATTGACGGTTCATAAATGTCATCTTAAGGGGTCAAAATACAAAAGCTGCACCTCCATATTTTGTAGGAGTAAAATAGCAGGTAATGCAGCAACATTTTGCGTAACTCTTCCGCGTGGGATATTCCATGGCCGGGCCCCAGGTAACGTGGGGACAGGGGGACGCGCCGGACACAGGCGTTCATGTACAGTGAAGGTCAAACACTGCATTCCATAGTGAGATCCTCATACCAACCGTCAAGCATGGGGGCGGTGAAACATTAACGGAACACTTAAGGAGCCTCCTGGCTCAGGACCCGAGACATTCCTAAGCGGGTCGTCTCCGGTGTCACCAGCGGGTTAAATGATGTGTGACAAACCCAGCCGAGATGGGTGAAGAGAGAAGGGATCTTGGGATTCCTGTGATGATCGGGGCCGTAGCGGATGTGGACAGGTGGATGTGATTCCCAGGGCACCAGGCATGACCCCCTGAATAATATCAGTGACCTCTAAGTGAGAGGATCTGACATGGATATTCTCTATGGGCTCGGGTTTCCTGTCAACAGCCCTGGGCCGGATATAAAAACGCAAACCAAACGGTGCGTGCTATGTGTTTTACTTTTTTACTGAAAACGATATTAATAAACCAGAGAGATCACCGACAGAAAGAAACCGCACAACGTTGATGAAACCCATTTCCGGGCATGTGTATTAGTGTGTTATTACACATTGTGTATTAGTGTGTTATTACACATTACGTATTAGTGTGTTATTACACGTGCCCAGAACTCCGGGGACCAAGCCAACACCCTGGCACGGCCTACAGGGGCCTGGCGTTGATGGGTGTCACGCGAGAGCGGGCACTGACATCTAGTGCCAGCTGGACCCCGGGTGACGGCAGTGGACAGGCTTTCCGTAAACCAGAAGTGAGTCACTGTGCTCAGCATCGCCTTACATACACAGACGGATCTACGTTCTGAGGCCCCCCCTCAACTCACCCCCAAAATCACTTGTCCGGCCACCCGTGTGGAACCCACTCGTAGTCCTCTTAGACTCTCACGTTGGTTACTGAAAGAATATATATATATATTTCCCATATTATCCCCCTTCTTGCTACCTTTAAATAGCAACTTTAATTAAATTGGACAAAATATACGTATCAGGTTGCTTTCACTGGTTTACCAGAAAACCATGCTGTAGTTTTTATTGAAATATAACAGTGGTCTACAATTCTTTTCAATATCCCTGGTGCCAATTATTTCATGGCATCAATAATTTGCTTTGAAGTTAAGTTTAAGATAAGTCAATATAAAGTTTGAAAAGTAATTTAGCAAATGCCTGGTTTCACCCAAAGCAGGACTGGGGGGCCCTTGTATTAGTTGTGGAGAGACCCAGGAATGGGTGGTGGTGGAGTCCTGGTAAGAGCAGAATCAGGGGGCCCTGGTTTGATTTGGGTTAAGGTGGGGCCCTGGTAGTCAAGGGGCACTTGATGGGCTGAAGTGTCCCCATATTTAAGCACCATTGGTCTATCGATCTACATTTTGCATTTACGATGGGTTGTCCATAATGATCAAAAGCCTCTAGGCCCAGGCCCTATTTGCTCTGTGCATAATCCGGCCCTGTTTACGGGAAAGCTAACCTCATTATTAAGGAATATGAGCCTCTATAAGAATCCAGACCTTGGGCCAAGAACAAGTGTGAGCAACCAGCCAATTGGCTGTTCTCAAGTAAGGGTCTCTGTCTGATCTTTGAATCTTAGTTAGGAGAATATTTTACCGAAGCGTGTCTGTGCTTAGTTTTGAATAATGGGTCAACGAAGTTCCAAGTCCCCTATTGCCGAGGAACGGGTGCTTTACCGGTGTTTCGGTGAGCGGGCTGCTGCGCTCTGGTTAAGCTTTTTCCAAGAGCGTGTGAAGAAGACAGACCTCACGGACGTATCATACGACATCCTGGTTCTGGAGAGGAAGCGATTCCTCTCAGGGCACCGCAGCTGCCAGGACGCTGGACTGGTGTATTTAATGGACGACCCAACGGGAGGTGTTTGGATAACGCCAAGAGAGAAGGGGACCAGGTCCTGAACAAGATGGAAGTCGGTTGTTTTAAACTCGGAAATCTACGAGAGAAAGTCTAGCATTCTCTATTACAGGGTTTTGTCTAGAAGGATACGTATCTGTGCTTCCGCGCTGCTTTACAGCGCCACTTGCGAGAGGTGTCTCTCAAGGGGACGGAGGTGATTGAAACGGGTCAAAGACCACACTGGGCAGTGAAGAAAGGCTACTGCATACGGATTGGTTCCTGTGGTGCATGGTATCTAGCAGATTATCATCAGTTTTCCTATGGTTTCGCACCATATGTTTGGATAATCAGATCTAATATTTGTGGATGGAAAATGCATGCGTTTCCCGGGAACTAATAGGGCGACACTGGAGTCGCCCGTCAGTTATTTATGGTATCACTGTTTTTGTGCACATTCACATTTCATTTGACTTGTGTTGTCCATTTCCGCGAGTCATTTTGCCTAGCGGCCTGTGTTCTATACAGGGCTTTTTACAAAGTGTGTCATGTATAAATATTGTAGAACATACGGACTTTGAAATACCCCTGTAACAAGTTGTCGTCTTGATGCCTTTTGATTTATCTGAAGCAGAATCACCTCAGACGAAAAACGATTTGCCATAGTCGAACGCCAAATAAAAGAGACCGGATGAGTAGTCTCGCGTTGCCAGACATTGGTCTCAACTTTAACCAGCTACTGAGCTACTTTTTTGTTTAACATATATGTAGGCTATAGCCTACGAATGTCTCAGTGTGGCCGCTGGAGTGACCCGACAGCCTCCCGTTTCGAGAAAGGAGCACTCTGCCAGTGGCCGCAATGTGCATTGTATTATCTTATTTTTGGTGCCTGCCTGGCAATATATTACTTACGTTCATGGCAGAGCTTGTATACATAAAGGCTAAAACCGTGGTACGGTTTTACAGTCCTTACCATGGTATGAATTAAGCAACGTCTTAGTTATGTTCAGCTTGGCTACGCTACGTGAGCAGAACCGTTGCAGTGTTCTTTACCTGACCCACGTTTTATTTGTAAACGAAGTTATAGTGGGCAGTGATAACCATGAACCGTGAAACCAAAACCGTGTGTGTTTGCTGGTGTGTAAATTATACACTACACAACGCATGTTTATTCCAAAGATGCAGGCCGTGGTTGGACATTTATATAGCCTACTTGATTTGATAACGATTTTAGCTTTTCTACACGTTTTGTGCGTCCCATCGGTTACACCCAGCGCTTGACATGGGATCAAATTGGTGCAAGAACTGACACATCGTACATTGGACTATGTTCATTTAAATGTGTCAATATGGCAAGCCCTGAAAAAACAACCGGAACGCTGTTTGCTAAAATTAGAAGGACCGAAACGCGGTTATGGCCCTGCTCAGCCATTCGCCTCAGACCCACCACATTCTTTGGGTGTTTTAGGGCATTTTATTGTCAGGTTTTTACATTTCCGTTCTTCGTCAGAAACTACGTTGAGAGGTGATTTTAACATGTAATTTTATTTATCGGGATATTTGGTAACATAATTTCTAAATACGTATTTTTTTACATTTCATTTCGTGTGTAGGCCTGGTTTATGCGAAGGATGAGATTTCAGTGAGATTTAATAAATACAAATGAGGACCCATTTTGTCTAGTGAGCACCACTTTTACTATTAATACTCATTCGATGATTTATATAATTTCATGTTTTAGTTTGTTCTTTTGTTTTTTGTTGATCTTTTGGAGGTGGAGTTTCTTTGAAGTTTTTTAAACGATCTAAAATATTTGGAACTGTGAATTTAAAATAAATTATTAGTAAAGCTCTGGAGTTCCTCTTAAATGACTGAACGCATCAAACATACATTTTGGAACTGAGCAAATGTTGGTTCTTCCTTGTCTTTTATAATCTGAACTTTTTGGAATTGGTTGATGTGTAACTATCGTGCAGGTCACATGGCCTGCTTTATGGTTTTATCTGGATTAAAGACAAGGGCGTGTCCAAAAATGCAATGTATATGGTGTCTTATCTATGGCTATACGTACTTGGCTACACATGAAGTTAGCAAAGGTTGCCACAGCCATGTATGTATGTTTGGGCGTTCACCAGGGTTGCAGCAGCTGGCATAAAGGTTTTACCATGAAAAAGTTGCTAGTTGCAGCGGTTGGGGGTCATATAAACTGCGCAGTCTCGAGTGTCCGGCTTACGTGACTGATTATTATATTAAACAAAAAAGCTAAAGGTTTGTAGGGCCTACTTTGAACTTTTCTTATCGCTAAGCGCATGGTTTGCAGGTAGCCTGTAATCGTTAACCTAGGTGTGGCAACGCAATGTGCAAACACTGCAGCTCGATGAAGAAAACCATGACATGTGGTGACAGCATTGCTTCTCCCTAAGGTACGTCTGCCATTAAGCGGTGTACTTGGTTATGGGACAGGGGGGCTCAAGACACCGACCCGAGGCCCGAGTTCTCCTACTTGGTCTCGACTCAGCGGGGAAATCAACCATTCTCTACAGATTGAAACAATATGAAACGTTCACAACCGTTCCCACCATCGGATTTAATGTGGAGATGATAGAAGCCAGGAAAAAACGGGGAAGCGTTGTTCTCACGGTATGGGACGTGGGAGGCCAGAAAACAATGCGGCAGTACTGGAAGAGCTTCTATCAGGGCACCGCGGGATTGGCGTTCGTGGTGGACAGTGCCGATATGGGAAGGTTGGACGAGGCTCGGCAGGCACTGGAGCACGCCCTGAAAAGTGATTTTCTGCGAGGTCTACCTGTGGTCATCTTCGCCAACAAGCAGGACCTTGACGAGTCCGTGTCGGTTACGGAGATCACCGAGCGCTTTAATCTGAGGAAGATGTGCGCGGAGCGCGACTGGTTCGTGCAGCCCTGCTCTGCGTCTACAGGGGCTGGGCTCGTGGACGGATTCCAGCGTGTGGCGCAACTGCTCAAACCACCGTCACAGGACGCTCTGGACAGTTTTAAAGAGACTGTGCGGAAATCATGAGGTCAAAATCAAGCACCTGAAAATGGAATTGTAATGTTTGCAATCACTGCTACCGCAATGGACAAATGACGATGTGGTGTTTTATTGTTTAAGGGTGGATATTACGTTCCACTAAACAATTGCTTTTATTTAATGTAATTATTTAAGTTATCATAGGATACAATGAAAATAAAAAAACAAAGCTAATCAGTTCGGAGAGACACTTAAATTCTTCTTTGGGTGTGCTTGTTTTCCAAGCTTCTAGCTTTTCTGTTCCACTGAGTAGTATTGTAATTGAGAATCTGAAATAGCTCATAACTGATATGGTACTATAGACTTGAAAAGCGTAGAAACGCATACAAATTTCCAAACGCACTGTGTGTATATCTACATACATTAAAACTCGTTTCTAAGTAAATGTCTTCCGTACATTACCTAGGCCATACCTGAACATATAAGGCATCATCCACAATGTGTTCACTTACGCATAAAACCCACACTAAAACTCACGTGACCACCTACATGTGCTTTACATAACAGCATGTTTTTATATAGACAGTTGTGAGAGTTCGCCAACACCTAAATGCTGTGGGGTTCAGGTACCACAGTGGTCTCAGTCATAACCTTGGAGGAGTAGGGAAACCTGCCCCGTCCCCGCTCTGGTCCCGCGGTTCCCAACTGACCCCTATCCGTCTCCTGCACCGTCTCTTCATATGTAGGCAAGTACTTAACTTCGTCGTAGGAGGGTAGACACACTGGGGGAGCTAGGTCGTCAACGCTTTGCGGTGTGTAGCTCTCCAGGAGGGGGTCCTGAGAAACGGTTGTGGGTCCGCTAAGGAGCGGGTGCGGCTCGTGGCCGTCGAGCTGTCGCCTCGGTTTCCGGCAGAAGATCCGTTGGATGAAGTAGCCAAGAGCAAAGAGAAGGAGCAAAATGAGTACACCGGAGAGTTTCCGCGTAACCATAGCGATGTCGTAGAATGCGCTTTGAACAGAGTGCCTGCAACAGCTGTTGGTGAAATTGTCGTTGCTGTTCGTACAGCATATCTGGTCATCTCTGCAAAATATATCTCCACAGTTTTGGATTGACTTGCCAATAGTTACAACAAAGATGGAACAAATTGTAAAGCTCAGAATTTGACCCTTTAAGTAAATCCACATTCTTTAAAAATACTGGATATCGGCAAATTAAAATATTCCAAGTTGGTTGAGAACGACGTAGCTACGATTTTTGGATCTTCACGCAGGTTCGGTTTGCTGAGGGGCGGTCTGGTATCAGTCGTATGAGCCAAACCCTAACAGACCATGTCCAATGCCGTTGCTGTATGTTGGAGGGAAATTCCTCCCTGAACATGACGTTCGTCGACCAACAGTTCTACTAATACATGGTCATCAATATATTAATTTCAATTTACAAAGGAATATATAAAACTTAAAGTTTGCATTTTTTTTAAATCATGGCCAGACTAAACAATTATTCCCCCGCCACATTAGCCTGCCAAAAGATTTC
Source organism: Novumbra hubbsi (assembly GCA_016801125.1). Lineage (NCBI taxonomy): Eukaryota > Metazoa > Chordata > Actinopteri > Esociformes > Umbridae > Novumbra > Novumbra hubbsi. Next base: position 17,021 of record JACXGK010004333.1, on the reverse strand, counting down.
ATACCAGGCTTAACAAGCCCGCAGTTGATAAGGTATGTTAAACATCTACCACAAAGCTTCTGAATTAACTGCAGTCTTGTATAAAGGGGTACATACATGTTTTTTTTCTTTTCTTTTAGGCTATACTTTCTTAAAACAACAATTATCCTAAGGTATTATTTGCTAGTAGCCTGTGACTTACAAAAAAGTAACGCGTTTTTTTAAATATTCTGGCCCATTGAGTAACAGAAATACTAAGTGCCTTTGATGGGTACTTCAGTGTCCACTTTCAGGGCATCCAAATAAGCAATTATCTGCCTGCAATAAATCATTAGCGAGCACACAGCAGACAGTTGCTGGAGCGGTGACATTTGATACATGTAAACAGGTGGCGTCTGTGAGAACCATTATTTTTAGTATTATTTATCAACTCGTTGAGTTGTATTGTTTACAGTCGCTGATGGCGTGTACAGTGGACTAGGCGCGTTCTCTGGGGTGATGGAAGCGCGTGTGCCACGTTGTCAGACGTACGAACTCTCCATGGTCCTGAAACACGATTTAGGCGTTTGAGCGGTATGTTCGTCATTTAGCAGAAGCCCTTATCCCGAGCATTTATTAGGACGCTGAGGGAGACCACCACACAACCCAGAAACAGTAATTACTGAATGAAATGGCCTCTCCAACTTTGATTTTTCTACTAACGGGCGTTCGACCCACCACAGACCAAATTAGCGCCATTACAGAGATGAGCCGATCAACACATGGCCAATTTTGATTTTGCTTATTTTTTTCCCCCTCAGTCTCCTACTAATGAGTTTACATGTACCGTTTACCGAACATGACCAATCTAATGTCCCATGGGTAGTAGAATCAGTGCAGGAAATTATAGGAAGCAGTAATGCTGCAGCCATCAATAACATGGATGACGGGCACTTTGTTTTAAAGGCAAAATCTGCAGTTCAAAATAAAGCCATCTTAAAGAGCACAGGCCTAGGCAGAGTAGTAGAAGCCCATACATTCAAAGCCATTTGAATGTTAACAAATTGAGTAAAACAAGCCCATTGCCGATTGGATTTGCAGTCAAACTAAGCTCATAAAGCATTCAGGTTATATTTGAGAATCAATGGCAATTAATGATTTAACACAGTTCAAAAACGGGATGCAGCAATTGCAGATAGCCCCTTTACGAAGCAGTCATGCAAACACCATTACCGCTGGATCAATTCCAAAGACCAAGTGTTTTTTTTAGAGGGTAGGCCAGCATAACCAGACTAAAGCCGACAATCCAGTGTTCTACATGAAGCAGCACATTCCAAAGGAAGGTTTGAGGCAATTTAACATGTTTATTGCAAGAAAGGATAATAAGATACTCCCACATGCCAAAGCCATAACCCAACACGTTAGGGACACACCCAGATAATTACTGAAATGCAGAAACTACAGACGTAAAATATTTATTTTGATGACCGCAGGTCACCATTGTAAAGCTGGAATGGAACAGTGTGGATGGCGGGTTTTAAAGGAATTTGGAGCGGGTCTTATTGTAACAGACGAGGGCCAGTCAACTGACATCCTAGCCTCAAGAGCATCCATGTTCCACAGTCAACTTGCTGCACAAAACCCATCAACCCAGCGAGACGCCAGTCAGACTGGAAATGCCCCAGTGGTGTTTGCAGCAGTGCCCATCTCAGGCACGCGAGCGTTTCCTGGCTACATGCCAGTCCGTGCCCCCTGGCGTGCTCGGGGATGGCTATCTTGGATGAACTGCCTCCGGGCCCACAGTCTCCGCTGGTATCGTTGTCGGACGAAGTCTTGCGGAGGGCGTCTCCGACGGGATGACTTCCTGACCGGTCACAATGAACAGGGGCCCCACGGAGGTGGTCGTGCTCCACTCTAAAATAACATTTAAAAAAAACAACTGTGACCAACGGCAACTCAGATGTACAGAACCCATTCGGCTCCCCCCGTATAGCTGGTGCACATTGCCTGCCAGACAGACTTCTGAAAGAGGAAACCATGCAAAATCAAGCACATTAAGTGTGCAATGCATCCAGCTCGCCGTCGATCGGCCTTCCACGGTAACCCACCTTGTGTAGCGTCCGTACCCCTCCTCCAGCCACTAGAGGAAGGCCTTTTGGATCTGTGCCCAGCCTTTTGGAGAAGCCCACCCTGCTGGCCTGGGCGAATGCGGAAAAAGCTAGCTGGATATGCTTTGGGAGTGGTAGGCTGGACCGTTGTGGTGGTGCTGGTGGTGAGGGTAGAGAACTTCGCAAAGCGCTGCGAGACCTCACAGCCTTTACATGCCTGGTCATTCCCATCCGCTGACCTCCAGCTGAAAGCACATTGTATCGTCAGTTAGGAGTCTGGGTAGGAGTTGATGCCAGGTCAAAAGTAGCTTGCCATGTCAATTAATCAAACAAATGTATAAAGCTTTTTTACATTAGCAGTTGTCACAAAGTGCTTTCACGAAGCATCAGTGCGCGCGCGTGCTTATATAAACATCTTTAGGATATTGCAATCCAGTATGGCTGTCAATTAACCCCTGGCCATAATAACCAACCCATTTTATGTTGCCAGAATGGACCACATTGCGGTTTTAAAGAGGCCGGACACCACATCTCATACCGGTTTGCAATGAAGGAGCAAGCCCGGTTCCTGGAGTCAACAGCATTGAAGGCCGGGACAGCCTTCAGGTGGCAGGTTATGAAGACCTGTGGAGATTGGAAGGACGTCAGAATGACCAGAAGGCGAAGACATCAAGTGGCTGCAGGAGTACCAGAACATACCATATTAGTATGGGCCTGGAAGAACCTGAAGGCATCCAGCATTATGTTCAGTTTATCGTTCTGGACTCTCGGCATGTACCGTGACCCAGAGCCTGTCAGCTGACCATCTGTGAAGCATCTGATTGGGTAAGACCATAAAGCAACAATTCAAGGAAGGGCTTGGCATATTTCCTGTGGGTTTACTAGAGCCATGACCTGACAGCTGAGCAGTGAAACAAAATCCCACTGCGCACGCCAAAGCAAGGCTGAAGTACATTAGCAAGTGATGAGTAAGAAATTTCAGTGACAGTCCAGTCAATACTTGAGTGCTTTCTCTTTCCTAGATGACCTCACCCGTAAAAATCTATGAAGTCGTGTCTAAGGTCGGAGTATGATTCCGTGTTCGGGGTCTCCGTAGCCACACAGTGGTCCACGTAAACTCGGAGGGGCACGTGTTTGTACTCCACGACCGCTGCCTCGAGGTGTATGACGTCACCCAGTAAGAACGTATTCCATCCCCTCTCAGTCTGCCAGTCATCTGTAGAGAAGCAGCTAGTTGGATTAGCACGTGACTGGGGAAATATACCAAAGCTTTGATTTAATACGGATCAATTTAATCCAGCATATTACGCCAAATGCTCAATAGATTGTCCTTTTGGAGGAACATGTCATTGTCATAAATATGTGGGTAGAACAGGACTACACAAGTGACCGAGAGTCAAAAATAAAACGAGCAAGTATCGAAATCTAAGCCTCTAAAACAGGGGTCTCAAACCGGTTCCACGGAGGGCCGAGTGTCTGCAGGTTTTCACTCTCACCTTGTACTTGATTGATTAATTATGTCACTGATTGGTTAGGTCTACACTCATCTGGTTATTTAGGTCTGAACCTGGAACCAATTTACAGGAAAAAACTAAAACCTGCAGACACTCGGCCCTCCGTGGAACCGGTTTGAGACCCCTGCTCTAAAACATTCCAGTGTTGAGACATATTCCGTTTATCCAGGCCCAACCGGTATTCTTGTCAAAACAGCGACAAGTTTATCAGAAGACAATTTCGCAGACCCCCCTTTTGAATATTCACCCAATACAGAAAGCGTTGCGTCATGTTCAAAGGCAGAAATCACATCATAAAACCAAACTTCGGCTCTGACGGTTCCAAACGGGACTCCGGCTTTAAAAACAGCCTACCGGTCATGAGGCGCAGGCTGAAGTCCAGTCGGTCCTCGGCAGTGACGGTTGAGACCAGGGGGAGCCACACAGGCACCAGGGCAGCGCTGTCCACAGCGTACTGCCTAAAGACACATCGACCATTAACGGGGTTCAAAACAACCACGACAGGCCACGACTGAAACACCACTTACTTGGCGTAATAACATTCAATGGGAACCGAGGCCGCATCCAACCGATGAACGCCATCGCGAGGGGGTGAAGGCGAATAGAAGAGAACGTTGGAATAGACCAGTGCCGTCTCCGTAGACTGGAAGAGGTGAAGTGTGGTCAGGTGCTATACATATACCTTGAATATTAAATTAGATACGGCCAACTTGCTTCCTCGGGTCTCAGCGTTGAGTGGATGTAAGCACATGAATGATTAATAAGCAACTGTCTGTCCATGTAGCCACGGTTCCACCAGAGACTTTTTGGCTGGCTACTGTACTGATCCGTTTCCCAACGGCATCAAGGCTAACTTCATCGATAGAACCTTACATGTCGGTGTTTTGCACATTTTATTATTCGAATAGTTATTCGAGTAGTAGTCGGATATTCAAACAAAAACGATTGTGTTAAATTAATAAAATGTCATGTAATACATGATTTTATGGAAACATTCAACATAGGACTTTTTAATGGCATTTAGAAAATGCATGTTCAGCGCGTTCATTTCAATGTATTTTTTGGCAAAAATGCATACTCGCAAGTGTTTGAAAATGACCCTCGTTTAAAAGTTCTCATTTCAGATCTTCCCAATCATTTAAAGTTTACCAGACCCTTTAAGGTTTACCAGGCAGCTTAAATCAGTTGAATCTGTTAAGAATGTCGGGCCTAAGATCTGTTTTTACAACGACTTTTTAGATTTCGACACAAACCGATACCGACTTCATAAATACAGAGGAATACATTTGAAAACAGAAATCGCTTACTGAGAGTGCGGTTCCACATGCAGTCAAATGGGCGAAGATGGTGAACTCTGCCTCTCCAGTTTGTGCTGCGTCGCAGAAATTCGGAGCGGTCTTGCTGCCGCTTGATTGGGATCCTAGGTGCAAGTCGTTGCCATTCACGAGAATGCCGATGTCGAACAGGTCACCTTTCACGACCACTTCGAGTGAGTCCTCGTGACACTTTACGAGGACGGATTTCAGTTGAGGCCCCTTTGTTGGCTCGGCTTTTTTTGTGACAAGTTGTGTCTGACGGACATTCTGAGTACCACGATTAACCGACTGATTACAATCCGCTAGTATAGAGATCATCAGCAGGGTAGCGACCCACCTCGGATATGTTTGCGGAAGCTCCATTTTTGAGCTTGCAACCTGAGCGTTCGGTCGCTTTGCAAACCCGCTGAAATAATTAAATCGCATTACAAACATTCATAAATAAAATTACAAAATCTAAGCATGAACCAATCATAGAGCACGGGTGGGGAAACCGCACCTGTGCCAAATAAATGTTTTTGGTTAATAGAAAACACTTCTGCGAGAGATCTTATTAATTTCGTTTTTCTGTTCTAAATCATCCTTAAGTGCAGTCACCTGGTGTCCCAAGTCTGAATAAGGTTCTGATTAAGGTGGTTTCGATCCAATTGTTTTAGCGTACCTGGCTTTGAGGGCCACAGTTGAACAACGCTAGATTTGGTAATTGACCTGTATGAGGTTAAACAGGGAAATCATAAGGGTTGCTATAACAGATCATCTTAGAAAACATGCATTCATATAACAGTAGGCCATAATATTGCTGAAATATGTTGGTTACAAACCAACATTTGCATGTGTTGGGAAACTCAGCTTTATTTTGGCTATCTTTTCCAAAAGTTACGATTTAAAAGGAAACAAAGTATCAACTAGAGATCCTCAGCACGTACGATAATGTATTTGTGCACACATTGGTTTCACTATTTAAAAAGGACAGAAGTGATTTCCGAAAATGGATTCATGTAATGTCCAAAATTAAGCAGTTACGCTTTGTACTCCATCCCAGCCACGTATATACATAGCTCTTTGCAACGCACTGACGACTGGCCTTTAATGCTGAATGGGCTCAGTTCTGGCCAGTCCCTGTGTGGGAGACCAGATGCTACTGGACGTGGGGTTGGACGACCAGTAGAGGGCACTCTAGTTTTATAATAAAATTGCAACGCCTCAATGCAGTGACTGGGACACGTTACTGGGAAGACTGTTGCCTCCCTATCTGCGATAATTAAAATCCCACAGCACTTATCATAGGAGTTGCACTAACCCTGTTGTCCAGTCTGGCCCTTTATATAATCACAGTCAACTAATCATTCATAGCCTTCACTTAGCTTATTCATCAACTCTCTTCCCTTATGACAAAAAGTAAATGTATTTTATTTATTTAATTTTAACTAAACATGTTGATTGACATGGCCAGTCTAGAACCACCCTGTATTTAGCCCTGAGAACCTCCCTGTATTTGGCAGTGCATTTGCAGTGCATTCTTGAGCCATTTCCAATGGGAGCCAAACATGTCCAAGCTTTTACACCCCTCCACCTCACCGCCGATCAAGTGGTTTCCTGTGGATCTTGTGGACAGCTTTTCTACCCTCCTGCACGTGTTCCTCTATGTCTCATCTGTCCTCAGCGCCAGAACCTTTCCAGTAGGAAACTGTAGTCCTTCTTTCCTCAGCTGCCGCCCTGTTTATCAGGCAAACAAATGTTTTGCCGCTTGCAGTCAAGACTACTTGGTTCGGTGCGTGTGTTCTTCTCTGGATGATAGCAGCAGACACATCCATGACTTCATAATGGCTAAGGGCTTCTTTGAACGTCTTTGACACCTCTTCTCTCAACTGTCAATAACACACTCCAAAGGTATACACAAAGCATAGAATCAAGACTAGATTTTGATACAGCAAATAATGTATTAGTCCATTGAGCTTGTCAGTGCTAAGCTATTCATAATGTGAATAACATTCAGGAAACATAGCTGTTTCCACTGCCAGCGTTTTGACACCACCTTTCACCCCAGGCTAAATTTTTCATTTTCACGAGCGACAGTCAATGCATACAGTTTAAGATAGCTAGGTGAAACAACGACGCAACTCTGTAGTATTAATAACATCTTACTAAATCAAGTAGCGATCAGCCGAGTCGGTGCTAGAAGGAAGACGTCTTTTGTGTATCAGCGGTGCTTCACGTCATACTCATTTATGTTTTCAGCTATAAAAAAACTACAAAACCATTGGTATTTCTCACAGAAGTAACATACACATCGACGTCACCCTGAAAGTATAGCGTGTAGATTGTGGTGACTGATGTTAACGTGCAGGAATGTGTGGTTTGGGGAACACCCAAGATGGCTGACCAACATGTGTTTTTCAACAAAACGTATAATTTTTAAAAGCTTAGTTTTACCTAATTTTACTCAGCTGAATATGTCAACTTACATATCTCAAAATACTTTCCAGGAATGTGCATGCAGATGGTTTGAGAAAAATGCAAAGTAAACTAAGAGAAAAATAATACAGTAAATTAAATGCGATTTAAATATGTTTATTTAAATGTATTATTGGAATCTACAAACAGTGTGTACACATTTTAATATATGAATTTCATATATGTATATATATAAAACATTTTTAACATTATAAATGAGTCAAATAAATAACACAACCCAAACGGTTGATAATAAATATCACATTAAATATTATTTAGCTGTTTAACAAAAAAGAAATCAACAAATAAATATCTAAATAAAATAGTTACATAGATGACACCTGTATAGTCTACATCATTTTAAAAAGCTTTCCTAAACAGTAATTCAGGAACCTTGAACATTGACTAAGACAAATGGCCATGATCGCAATTCTCTCATGAGTTAATGGCCATCACATAACAGCTACGGTGTCTCCGACAGCTCAGGTGCCTGATTGGTCCAGGAGCAAGCAACCTTACATATGCTCTCCGGCATGAATATAGCCCAGGATTCTGTTGATGGTGATTGTGCGAATCTGCAACCCCTTCAGCACTTTACACAGTTGTACTCTCGAATCAAAGTGCTTTTGTATGTTCATACCTTGAGCCGGCGTACAATCTTCAGTGACCTGCAAAACAATGGGACACACTGTATCACGTTGACTTCATTTCTGTTTGTTTATATACAGGGACAATTCCCTGCTAGTTAATGGGGGAAACCCTGAAAGACCACTTTCATGTTTATCTAAGTGGCTCTCAAGGATGTCTTACCTGCTGAGAGGATCTGTCTCCAATAGACAGGGCAAAACAATTCTGTTTAAAAGAAGAAAGCAAATGAAAGGGTGAATTAAAGAGACGTGAATCATTATGTTATTTTTTTAACAGTAGATTTCTTCCTAATACAACTAACAACTATGATATAAATAGGTACAAATACCTATTTGTCATAATGTCCTTCACCCTCTCTGGTCTTAAACATGTTTTTTTGTTCAGGGTCTTATGCTTCTAGCAGTTTCAAATGATATATCCGCAGTAAAGTAGTAGGCAAACGTCTCAACGCGCCACGGTTTACATTTCAATCCTCTAAAGCATTAGCACCACACAAGTAAACCCTGGCTGATGACAGGGACACAGGCCTCAAATGCATTTCCTTCGCGTTTGCACCAATGCATTTTGGCCATAGTTCTAAATAAAAAAACAGCAATATTGTTTCCAGAGGACAATAATTGTAACCATCCATCGTTCGTTGTTACATTGTTAGTTTGTGAGCCCGGGTCAATCTCCAAGCTGACCATCCATTGGTCGTTGTGGTCTCACCTGTTTAATTGCCTTGAGGTTCCTCAGCACAGTGTCTATATGCCGGTTATGGTCAAAGGTCGGCATCATTTCACTATGGCAACGGAGATCCTTTTCGATGTTCTCCAGACACTTTTCCTATGGGACACGTTGGACAGGTCACTTATGTTACCAACGCAGGCTGCTAGTGAGGTGTAAATGGCTGCAAATATGTCTTGATTTTTTTTATGGTCCATACCGCATAACCAAATAACCTACCTGATCAAAGTTTGTATTTATGAATCCAGAACACGTTGATTGCTGGTTACAGGATATAAAACAAAGCAGATTATTCAGCGTAGTCATTCGCCATCTTTTTTCATGTTCATGTATAGGGGAACACACTATTCTCTGACATTGTAACATTCATCTTGTAATCCATCCATAACACGGTAATCGCCTTACTTTCGGCATGCAAACCGACACCGTCCGTGTTCCTGTGTTCAACTCCATGCCCCTTGTACAGTTAATGCCTTTGAAAAGGGTCTCCTGTCATTGAAACAGACATTAAAATGAACACGGATTTCGTTAATGCACTCTAAAATCAAGAGCACAGTCAGAAAGCTTTCCTGTTTGTTTCACCTGTGCAAGCGCCTCCGTAATGTTCCGTAGAAGTATCTGTGCACTAGCAACACACTGCTCGGTTATGCGGGCATGGGCCCCGAGGACCGGGACGGAGACTGTCGAGCTCCAGAGGGAACAGGTAAGGACCACCGAGAACAGCCAAGGGGCCAGGACCGACCGGTCTGAGAGAATGAAACCGACTTAAAACAGTTCCTCAACACATCCATTTGCCCACCGCATAAATTATTTTTTGAATACTTTTGCATCTAATCCCGCATGTAATGTCTTTTAAAACCCTGTTTTAATTTAAAACGTTAAGCAAATAATTGACTATAAAAAACGTTCATTTTGTTAGAAGATAAATAGATGTAGAGATAGATACTCACAGAGCTTGGTGTCTGGCATAGTTGTAAACGTGTTCCTTTGTTTATCCAAACTGGCTAGTTCGTCTCTTGCTAAATCTTTCAGTGTATTTATACTTTCCTGGCAGGGACTTTCCCTATTTAGCTTTTGTTTCAAATACTGTGTACAGGGAAAGTAATGTGTGTAACAGTGTCACAGTTTCTAATTTCATTGGATTCCAGAGTTTTCAATAAGGAAAGGTTTTTCAATAATGAAACTGGAATTTACATTTTCTTGCAGAATTCTGTGCAATTGTTTTAGTAGTGGCTCACATGACCACATTTGTTTCTCACAGTTTCTTCGCCCAGCTGCGGATACCTCATCCACTCTCTGTGGTGGTTCTGTAGCGGTCCAGGCCTCTGGCAGAGTAACAGGAACGCGGGTCTATGATTCAGTGTGGTCTGGTGAAAACTCGATGAAATTGCCTTTGTACCAAAGTGTGAAAGGTCGAGGGCAGCTGTGGTTGCACACGTAACATTGTATTTTTAAGTATGACATATTCAGCTGTATGATATAGGTCATATTCAGCTATGTGATGTCATATTCATCTGTATGATATAGGTCATATTCTTCTGTGTGATATAGTTCATATTCAGCTTTATGATATCTTTCAGAGTCAGCTTTATGATACGTCATTTCCAACTGTATGATATAGATGTATAGGATATATTTTAATTGTCAATATTAAATAAAATACAGTAGAAAATAGAAATATAATGTTAATGTTAATATTAAATTGTTAAGCCAATAAACATTGGTAACTGCAATAGAAAAACTCAGTGTCTAGTTCCGAATAAGGTTCAGATTCATTCAAGATCAGGTTGAGATCAGTTCCTGACTAATTCCAGATAAGTAGTACATATGGAGCCTTTTGTCCCATAAACATCATGTATTATTAATTAATCACCAGACAGCTAGATCTTGTTTGAATAGCTTCCAAGACTGGTCATATATTAGCACAACAATGACAAAAGACTAACATTAAACACTTAAATGTTTTATTCATAATTATTATCTCTGTACACAAAACATTAGTAGGGTGCCTAAACTCGTGATACATTAGATTGAGATTATAATGAACTGATGAATACCTTACTTAAAAGCTGCTGAAAAATCAAGTTATCTGATCTCTAACGATGAACTAATTGCTGTGGACACAGATAACTATTATCTCCAGTCAGACAACAAGGCAGACTTGTTTTCTACCAACTAAGCAAAGTGTTTTCATTTAGCCCAGTTCCACCACCCATCACTTTAAAAGTGACAACATCAGGAACCTCAGATATCTTTAATTTGTATCCACAGGGATTTGGCCTGGTCAATAACATTTCTTAAAATATACATTTTTGAATGTTGTATTCCTAATTAGCTTTAGGGTTGGCAAAGCAGGGACTGAATGAAACACTTTCTTACGATGAAACCCTACAATAATTGGGATGAAGTTTGGTAACATCAACAAAGTATTTCAAGCGTACCTGCGGGGAGAACTAATAACCCCCATCAACACCAATATCTGCCCGGAAAGTTTCACAGTTTCAAAATCATAGTACAAATACACCTTTAAATGCATTAAAAAGATAACATCATCCAGTAATCAAAACTGCCAACTGTTGCTTTCACCTGTATAAAACAATTTGAATCAAATGCGGAAATAAATAGGTTTAGAGTCACGCCAAACTGTTAGTGTGAACAAGGCTTAAAAGGACACTTTGCTTTTATTCAGTCTAGTGCAGAAAAAAAATGAAGTTCATTGCAATTTCTAAATCAATGGTGAGAACAAGGGCCAATTAGTAAAGCTTTAACACGTCAGAACGGAAAACAAGTGATATTGTGCAAAAACAGCTGTTTTACATCCACTTGTGTGACTTCATATAAGACCTGTGCATTTGCCACAGAGGTTAAACACTGAAAAGCCTAGCAGCTTGTTCCTTAGCAACAGCACAAACAGCCACGTGTTCAGTAGATTGCTATGCATTGGGTTTAGTGTTTGACAAAGGGTGGCGTGTTCAGTAGATTGCTATGCATTGGGTTTAGTGTTTGACAAACAGGTGGCGTGTTCAGTAGATTGCTATGCATTGGGTTTAGTGTTTGACAAAAAAGCTGTGTGGGGTGGCAAAATCTACAGTTAATTTTCGATGAACTGTCACAATGCTGGTCCCTTTGTAGCAATGGAACCCAACCCTGTTTCCTGGGGAGAATATGAAGGCTTTTGTTCTAGCCTAGTACTATCAACCGGAATGTAAAATTAAAACAACTAATTACGGTTAAGATATTGATCATTTGACCAGGTGTACTGGGCTGGAACAAAAGCCGGCAGACCTTACCGGTAACCTACGAGCACATAATTGACCACCCCTCCGTGGTTGATGGACATGGTCCTATTTCTATTTGGAGAGGGTTTTCTCTGTCATGTGTCTCTGTTGGCTCTGGGCGTGCCTGTGACGGGACAGAACAACGGTTACTCATCGACTGAAGGGAATGGGGGGGGGGGGACAAATTGCCACACGCATCTTAGGTCCCAGTGGCCTATTGATTGTCTGTGTGTTAACGAGCATCAGCGGTCAGGGAAACAGTACATGTTGTGTGGGGGGACAGAGCGTGTTCTCCACCTGGTCAGGTCTTCCACATCCACCAGCATGGCGTCCTGTTCCACATGGAGCTCATCCCTCAGCAGCAGAAGCTGCACCAGCTCCCCGTTCAGGCCTGCAACGCCACCACAGGTCTCTCACACAACAATGAGGGTAATGAAAGGTGTGTGTGTGTGAGTGTGTGTGTGAACTCACTCTGTATCTGTGAGTGGAGATCGTTGGTAATGACTTGGAGCTGACCCAGACTCATGTCCCGTATGTCGCCCCTCCTCAGACTCCTCTTCATCAGACCCTCGGTGATGTGGGGCAGGTGGGGCAGCTAGGACAGTCATGGGGGTGGGTGGGGTAACAGGGGGGAACATGGGGTAACAGGGGGGGAACATGGGGTAACAGGGGGGAGCATGTGGTAACAGGCGGGAACACTGTTAACTAGACCAGAATGTCAGAGGCTTAATTTTATAGGACCCAGGGAGGAGTATCTGCTAATTAAGAAACATGTTATTTTATGTCAGCAGTGTTCTGTTGATCACCTGTTACATGTAAGATGCCAATAACCCGGTCCTTAACGTTATCCAGGATTCAGAACCAGGTGACTTAAATGTCTTTCCTCCCAGTATTGGCTGAGTGGACTGGACTGGAATGTTCTATAATTTATTTAAACATTACAGCAACAAAACATTTATATGTCTAAATTTGTTAATATTAAAGTGTTTTTGCCAAGGCGAGAGAGAAAAAAGCTGCAACTCAGGAATGACTCAGCAACTTCCAGTTGTATCTATTCTGTTTCAACTTCCAGTTGTATCTATTCTATTCCAACTTCCAGTTGTATCTATTTTGTTTGAACTTCCAGTTGAATCTATTCTGTTCCAGTTGTATCTATTCTGTTCCAGTTGTAACTATTCTGGGAAGTGACGGGTCTAGAACACACACTGACCAGGTCGGCAACAGGCGAGCGCCGGTGCAGCTGGATCTGTCTCTCTACCTCCACCTGCATGCGGGCCATGGGCCGGGCCAAAGCTAGTGCCACCCTGGCCTCCTCCTGGAGACGCCGCTGCACCTGCCAGAAGCCACACTCCTCCAGGGGGTCTGAGTCTTCCTCACCCGTGTCCCGGTCCGACAGCGACGAACTCTGCTTACTCTGGAGAAGAAAAAACAGACCCACCAGTCAACACACACACCATACAGACACACCATATGACACACACACCATATGACATACACACCATATGACACACCATATGACACACCATACAGACACACCATATGACACACACACCATATGACACACACACCATATGACACATCATACAGACACATCTATGTTGTTAGCATGTACCACAGGCGACTCACACACACACACATCTATGTGGTTACCATGTACCACATGCGACATACACACCACACACACATCTATGTTGTTAGCATGTACCACAGGTGACAGGGGTGTGTCCAGGCTGGTCTCTGTTCTGCTGTCCTCAGCATCACTGTCCTTGTCACTGCTGCTGTCATTTACGAAACAAACCTGCAGGTTAACGCCACTCTGAGGCCTGACAGGCAGGAAGAGGGAGAGAGAATGATCCAGTTATCCCAAATTGACCCCAGTAACCCTGATCTCTTGGTCTGCATACAGGAGATGACTGAAATCACATGATAATGTTCTCAGGGTGGACCACTGAGATATACATTAGGAGGGATTTTGCTTTGCCTTCTGATCCACACAAAGCCGGTAGGCTGGCAATTGGGAGAGTTATACCCCTATGGGCAGAGGTCATATCACAGAGGTAGAGGGGGGCAAAGAGACCGGGGGGGTCCATCCTGAATATGCATTTAGTGCTTTACATTTAGGGTAATCAAATCTGTCTCCCCAAGGCTTTCCCCTGCATAGGGAAACATACACATCCAATGAAATGAACAAACCCACAACATGACATAATTCAAAACAATGAGTGCTTAGTCTGGCTGAGAAACTAAATGACTCTCAAAAAATACCTCCATGAAGTCATCATAACAGCTCATATGTCATTGCTACAACAAGCTTTCACTAAACATGAAGTGAGAATTTGGTTGAAACCTAGATGGCCTGCTACAAGGTTGGAATAGGAACCACGCCTCAATCCGAAGCTCGAATTGGAATGTCCACATTACAACACATACCACTAGGTGCACTTTGACCTCCACTATGGGTTACGTGACCAGTAAACATTCTCTGGGACCAGTAGACCGAAAGAGCCGACACTTCTTTTATTTCCAGTAGCTGGACCACAAACAGATGAGCACTTCCGCAAACTAGACCGAGTCCGTCCCGTTTATTTAGGATAAACATTGACCTCTTTTCCAAGAACAAGCCACGTTAGTGCAGTGTACTATTATGCTGTGAGTTCTTTTAAGGTTTTATTGTGTGTATGTTTGAAGTTACTTAAGATTCTCTTTGGTGTCTGCAATACCAAGGTATTTTATTTTAGGCTGTGATTTTTTTCCGTTTATTTGTGTGTGGTTGAGCGTGCATTTGTGCATTACTGATTGAACTTTTTAGTGTGAGACAATGTGTCATTGTGAGAATAGATGTCAATGTGAGATGTGTCAGTGTGAGAAGATGTGTCAGTGTGAGAAGATGTGTCAGGGAGAGAAGTGTGATTAGTGTGCACGTGTTAATGTTGTCTACATGCTTCCTTGTTCAGCCCTTTACAGTTAGAGACTCTTGTTGTGTCCTACAGAGTTAGGTTCACGCACTACTGAAGGAATGACAAAACAATGTAGCTTTTCAGGAACCCCCTCAGTATAATCACCGGTCTTAACAACTCTTTTCTCCCTCTGGGAATTCCTTCAATACCAAAATGACTCATTTTTCAGAAAAAACATGATTTCACGTTATGAAATAATAATGATTTCTTAAGAGATTGCTAATAAATGCTTCCCTCTAGCATTATTATAAAAGGTCATCATTTGTTATGTAACTACAAGGGATATCAATCGGTCCAGTTAGGAAGCATGAGCGATTGTGAATCAATGTCACCTGTTTTGGTGCAAATGAATGTGACAACAGGGGCACTGGAGAGACAACAGCAAGACAAGGGCCGAAGAACCCCGCAGCAGGACTGGTATCTGCTCCTTTTTGCAAGGAGGAACAGGAGGAGAACTCAGAAACATGCCCATGTCTTCTGGTGGAACCTGTGCTCACAGCCCAGCACTGTGCAGCTTGATTGGCATTCACCAGAGAACACCAGAATTGGCAGGTCCGCCATTGGCGCCCCATTCTCTTCACAGATGAGAGCAGATTCACACTGAGCACATGACAGACGTGAAAGAGTCTGGAGACACCGTGGTGAATGTTATGCCGCCTGCATGACCTGTTTGGTGGTGGGTCAGTGATGGTCTGGAGAGGCATATCCTTGGAGGGTCGCACTGACCTTAACGTGCTTGCCAACGGTACACTGACTGCTGAGTTTGAATCCAGCCCTCATCAGTTGGTGATTTTGGTTTCCATTGACAGTTGTTATGTCATAGTGTTCTGAACTAATTACGCAATATACAGTAAATATGTGTTACTTTATATGTATATATCAATATACATAAATATTTAGCAGGCCAGCTTCGGCTGGCAGGTTTATGAAGTTTGGGTTGGGTCTCACTAATAATAGTGGGTGGTAAAAATAACTTTGACATCCTTCCACTAGAATGTCCGTCACTGAGCATCATGAGATCACGCCCTCTAGTGGTGTGAAGGGGGATGTGCAGACAACTGAAATTACCATGATATTGTTGCGCACTGCTAAAGCGGCCTGTCTCCAGTTTCATGACACTACAGCAGACAGTTAATGTCAGTGGTTTTTAATTGATACTCGGAAACAGGAGTGCATTTCCTCTCTGTCTCCCTCGCTTTTCCCTCTTCCCCCCTCCTCTCTATCTCTCTCCTTTGCTCTTCTCTCATCTTGTTCATCTCCCTATAAATATCCGTCTCTCTTCTCTCCCTCTCCTCTGTTTCCCACTCTCTGTTTCTCCTCTCCCCCTTCTTGCCTTCTCTCCTGCTCGTTCCGCAGTTCTCAGCCTGTTCTTCCCCTACTCTCTCTTTCCCTTCTCCTCTTCCTCCTCAATCCTCCTCCTTCTCTCCTTCCCCCATCTTCTCCTCTCCTGTTTAGTCCTCAGCACCACCCTAACCCACCGGGAGGAGGAAAGGCCATTCTTGCTGCAGCTGGTGTAGATGACTGGCTCGTCGTCATAGAAACTGCCAAGGGCCAGCTTCTGTCTGATGGACTCCCTGTCATTCCTCTGCGCCTGTAGGAGGTGGAGAAACGGTGAGGGATCAATACTCCATCAATACTCCATCAATACTCCATCAATCAGCACAATAAGACCTCAGAAAACACATTGTCAAATCCTGGATGATCCCAATGGATCATAGGACCCTCATGTCTATACAGTGTCCACCATAGAATATCCCGTCATCCCGGAGGACACATAGGACCCTCATGTCTATACAGTGTCCCCCATAGAATATCCAGTCATCCCTGAGGACACATAGGACCCTCATGTCTATACAGTGTCCCCCATAGAATATCCAGTCATCCCGGAGGACACATAGTACCCTCATGGCTATACAGTGTCCCCCATAGAATATCCAGTCATCCCGGAGGACACATAGTACCCTCATGTCTATACAGTGTCCACCATAGAATATCCAGTCATCCCGGAGGACACATAGTACCCTCATGTCTATACAGTGTCCCCCATAGAATATCCAGTCAT
>JACXGK010004332.1:0-38947 GCA_016801125.1 Novumbra hubbsi | reverse complement strand
ATTTTCATGCAGAATGACCTCACAATCAGTGCACATCCAGACCCATGGAAACATTTTCATGCAGAATGACCTCACAATCAGTGCACATCCAGACCCATGGAAACATTTTCATGCAGAATGACCTCACAATCAGTGCACATCCAGACCCATGGAAACATTTTCATGCAGAATGACCTCACAATCAGTGCACATCCAGACCAATGGAAACATTTTCATGCAGAATGACCTCACAATCAGTGCACATCCAGACCCATGGAAACATTTTCATGCAGAATGACCTCACAATCAGTGCACATCCAGACCCATGGAAACATTTTCATGCAGAATGACCTCACAATCAGTGCACATCCAGACCAATGGAAAAATGTTCACGCCACAAACACATTTCCCCACTGCTGGGCACATACTCTGAGGTCCTAACTTCCAGGAGGCCCCTAACCTAATTATGAAGATTCCCAGGGGCAGAGAGCAGGGCCCAACCATATGTGTTAAATTAGATATTTCTTAGCGAGGGGCCTATGGGCTCATTTAAAAAGCACTGCTGTACACAAAACATCTGTGGATGATGCCGAGTGTTTTCCCTCTGTCTCTCTCCTGGTGGCTCCGCGTGCAACTGTCCAAGCAGATTTCATTAAGCGCAGCTCGCATTCCGCCCACTGAACATGTGAGCGCTCTTTCAGTGTGTGTGAAGGTTTGTGCATGTGTGTTTCGCTGAGTGTGTATGGGTGTGGTGTAGGATTTGTTTATGGGTGTGGTGTAGGATGTGTCTATGGGTGTGGTGTAGGATGTGTGTATGTGTGTGGTGTAGGATGTGTGTATGTGTGTGGTGTAGGATGTGTGTATGTGTGTGGTGTAGGATGTGTGTATGGGTGTGGTGTAGGATGTATATAAATGTGATTGAAGAAAGCTGGTAATGATGTAGATGAAGTTCAATTTTAATTTTTTGCTACTTAATTGAATCCCGGATTTTATTAATTCAAAAAGGCTATCAGGATGTTTATGATTCAGTGAACAGAAGAGCACAGACAGTTTATTCAGAATTGACAGCTCCTTCAATCACATGAACAGTGCAGTGACATCCTAGTCTACGAGTAGACCTCAACAGCCAAAGAAAGGGATTACAGTTATTTTCGACTACTCATTTTTAGAGACAATTAGTTGTTATTTGAAGTAAAGTGCAACCGTGCAACAGTGCCAATATATTTATATACTGCATATTTACACACACAATGTTAATATTGGGACTGTGAATATTTTTTTCACCATGTGCCTGTGTGTGGGCTGTGTCTGTGACAGTACTTACCTGGTAGGCCAGTAATTATGTAATAGGATTCACCTGGTAAGCTAATAACTATGTGATTGAACTCACCTGGTAGCCCAGTAACTATGTGATATAACTCACTTGGTATGCCAGTAAGTATTTGTTAGAACTCACCTGGTAGCCCAGTAACTATGTGATAGGACTCACCTGGTAGCCCAGTAACTATGTGATAGAACTCACCTGGTAGCCCAGTAACTATGTGATAGGACTCACCTGGTAGCCCAGTAACTATGTGATAGGACTCACCTGGTAGCCCAGTAACTGTGATAAAACTCACCTGGTAGCCCAGTAACTATGTGATATAACTCACTTGGTAGGCCAGTAAGTATTTGACAGAACTCACCTGGTAGGCCAGTGCGTCCATGTCCTCTATGTCTCGTGGAGCCGTTGGTAGATAGTCATATCTTCCGTTGTCACGGTGACTACGAGGCAGACTCATGTGGCTGCAGTAGTGTCTGTCAGAAAGAAATAAAGAGATAATAGGGGGAGGAAGATTGAATGAGAGAAATAAGAGATGAGGGAGATCCCTTCAGAAAGTATTCGGACCCCTTCACATTCTTGATGCAATGTTATTTCTTTTTCTTTGCTGATATGTATTTGTCACTGTATTTCTTTTTCAAACTATGAATAGTTTCATCTGTCTTTGTTCCACATTGGATGTGCTGACACAACGACAGGTGCGTGACTCTGTACCTGTCCTGGTAGACAGGGTTGATCCGGGACATGGTCCCTGCTGCGGGGAACCCCAGACCGTGCAGGGCCAGGCGGGGGGGCATGTTGAGGGCATGGTGCTCCCAGTGTCTCTCCGTCTGCGTGCTGCAGTCCTGCAAGCCGTAACCCCTCCCCCGCTGGCTCTGGATTTGACGCGTGATTGGCTGCTCATATGCAGCCAGGATTCGTAGAGCATCCCGTTTGCTTAGGTGAGAAAGATCCCTTTTGGTCAGGTGACTCAGGTCCCGCCCACTGACCTGTAAGGAAACATAAATAAAGAGTTTCAGAGCTGGGTCTCAGAGCTGGGTCTCAGAGCTGGGTCTCAGAGCTGGGTCTCAGAGCTGGGTCTCAGAGCTGGGTCTCAGAGCTGGGTCTCAGAGCTGGGTCTCAGAGCTGGGTCTCAGAGCTGGGTCTCAGAGCTGGGTCTCAGATCTGGGTTTCAGAACTGCGTTTCAGATCTGGGTTTCAAACCGTGTTTCAGAGCCGGGTTTCAGAACTGGGTTTCAGAGCTGTAACACAGATCTAGGTATTAGAACTGGGTTTCAGAGCTGGGTTTCAGAACTGCGTTTCAGAGCTGGGTTTCAAAACTGCGTTTCAGAGCTGGGTTTCAGAACTGGGTTTCAGAGCTGGGTTTCAAAACTGCGTTTCAAAACTGCGTTTCAGAGCTGGGTTTCAGAGCTGGGTTTCAGAGCAGGGTTTCAGAGCTGGGTTTCAGAACTGCGTTTCAGATCTGGGTTTCAGAAACACGTTTCAGAGCTGGGTTTCAGAGCTGGGTTTCAGAGCTGGGTTTCAGAGCTGGGTTTCAGAACTGCGTTTCAGAGCTGGGTTTCAGAACTGCATTTCAGAGCTGGGTTTCAGAACTGCGTTTCAGAGCAGGGTTTCAGAACTGTGTTTCAGAGCTGGGTGAAAACACCTAACCCAACCTGAACACAGTAACGCTGTTGTAACCATCATTTCATAACGGCTCCTCATCACGACTCAACACCCACCTACTACAGAGATTGAGACAGTGGGAGGCAGAGAGAGAGAGAGGGGGAGGTAGGGATAGACAGAGACAGGGGAAGGGGGGGCATAACGGCAGGAGAGAGAGAGGAGGGTGAAAGAGATAGAGAGGGAGGGAGGGGTAGATAGAGAGGCATGGGTAGATAGACAGGGAGGGGTAGATAGAGAGGCAGGGGTAGATAGATAGAGAGGAAGGGAGGGGTAGATAGATAGAGAGGGAGGGAGGGGTAGATAGAGAGGCATGGTTAGATAGACAGGGAGGGGTAGATAGAGAGGCAGGGGTAGATAGATAGAGAGGAAGGGAGGGGTAGATAGATAGAGAGGGAGGGAGGGGTAGATGGAGAGGCATGGGTAGATAGAGAGGGAGGGGTAGATAGAGAGGGAGGAAGGGGTAGATAGAGAGGAGGGGGTAGGGAGGAGGTAAAGAGAGAATAAGGAACATAGTGTAGACTGCTGTACAGTATGTGTGGTAATAATCTAAGGTAAAGACGTTCCCAGACATTTCCCCTCAAATGTACCAGCCAGTTACCTGACCCAGCCCATTCCCTCTAACCTTCCCCATGTGTTTTATCCTCAGGCCCACACACACAACCATCCAATTTCACTGTCACTAGGACACACACCCACACACATGAAGGAACAAATGGTCAAAATACTGAAAATAAAATATTTTTTGTACTAAATATATAGAATGAACTGAAGAGCTATAGTAAATAAATATAGCTAGATAGAAGTCAAAAGTACATACAATGCAATGTCTACAGTAAATATTTCTAGGTATAAAAAATTAAGGTCTACAGTAAATATTTCTGGATATATAAAATGAAGGTCTACAGTAAATATCTCTAGATATATATAATGAAGGGCTGCAGTATATATTCATAGATAGTTCTACAGTAAGTATTTATCGATATACAGTGTATCCGGAAATTATTCACAGTGCTTCACTTTTTCCACATTTTGTTATGTTATAGCCTTATTTCTGTTCTAACGTTTTTGGAAATGTTATTTAATTAAAAATATAAAACAAAAATATCTTATCTACAAAAGTATTCACAACCTTGGCCATGACACACAAAATTGAGCTCAGAGGCATCCTATTTGCACTAAGCATCCTTGCGATGTTTCTACCACTTAATTGGAGTCCACCTGTAGTAAATTCAATTTATTGAACATGATTTGGAAAGGCACACACCATATAAAGTCCTACAGTTGACAGTGCATGTCAAAGCACAAACCAAGCCATGAAGTCCAAGGAATTGACTGTAGACCTTCGAGACAGATTGTATCAATGCACAGATTTGGGGAATGGTACAGAAAGATTTCTGCAGCATTGAAGTTCCCAATGAGCACAGTGGCCTCCAAGTTTGGAACCACCAGAACTCCGTTAGTTGGCAACCCTGCAAAACTGAGCAATAAGGGGGAGAAGAGCCTTAGTCTGGGAGGTGACCAAGAATACAATGGTCACTCTGACAGAGCTCCAGCGCTTTGTGAAGAGAGGCGAACATTCCGAAAGGACAACCATCTCTGCAGCACTCAACCAATCAGGCCTGTATGGTTGAGTGGCCAGACGGAGGCCACACCTCAGTAAAAGGCACATGGCAGTCCAACTGGAGTTTGCCAAAAGGTACCTGAAGGACTTTCAGACCATGGGACACAAAATTCTCTGGGCTGATGAAACAAATATTAAACTCTTTCCAGCTGAAATGCCTTGCAAACTCATAATTGGTTTAGAAGACAAAATGGCAACAAATTCTAGCCTATTTTAGGTGCGCTCTCGTCAAAGGATAACCACATTGCTATTGCCAAGTTCCTCCAAAAACAAACTGTTAAGGTTTGCCAGCTAACTGTACACACTGTTACATTAACTAAATGTCAAGCTAACCTCTTAGCTAGCTTTGATGTATTGTGAATTAAACACCAAAACAGAGGACCAGGGTAAACCGGCTGCTCTCAGGGAGTGTCCAGCTATATTGGATAAGACAGATAATTGTTTGCGCAGACATTGGAAATGAAATGAAATGTCCTGTCCCTAGAGGGGGTAGGATAGGGTAGGATAGGGTAGGGAAGGATAGGGTAGGGAAGGATAGGGTAGGATAGAGTGTCGTGACATTGTAATTCCACGCATTCTAATTGAACCTAAACTCCTGAACTCTGACGTAAAACTGTGGAAGCATGTTGTCAGATTAACAGTGATTTCCTGATAAGGAGATATCCTATATGCAATGTCAGTACCAGTCAAAATATTGAACACACCTACATTCAGGTTTATCTACTATTTTCCTCATGACATTGAAGATATCAACACTATGAAATATTACACATGGAATCATGCAGTAACTATAACAAAGTAAAATGTTGTCTCAAATCTGGTTGAGAGAATGCAACACTATCACTGAGGCAATGGTTGGCACATTGTGAAGGGTCTGCGATATGAAATGTGTTTTGATCTGTTATAGTACATGTTGCATTTAAAAACACAAGTTTTCATAAAACTAACATTTAGAAGAAAACCTATTACAACTGGAGTGTGCAGTGTGTAGGGTCAGTGTGCAGTGTGTAGGGTCAGTGTGCAGTGTCCGGTCAGCATATCAAGGCACCTCCAAGCAGTCAGCTAACACCTGTGCATCTTCATGCATCTAGACATATATATATACTGAAACTGTTCATGTGTACATTGACTAAAAATAGTATCTCTTATCGCGTTGTGCGATTAACTAAGTTAACTTAGTCTTCCACTAGCGGCATCAGAAAGCCAAGTCCAGTGTGTGTACATTCACTTAGAGATTAGAGTTGATTCAGATTTTGATCACTGGATTATGGATCACTGGTTCAAAGACAACAACAACTGCTGTGGATGTTTTTGTTTGACCCGATATGAGGCTTTAACAGTAATTACATATTCTGAGTACTTTAGCTAACATTTCCATCCTTGCTCTACCGTGCCATTGCCAAAGGAGACTGTCCTGTACGTTCATTCTTTTGGCACAGGGAATGTAAGGTAAATCAAAAAGACTGGCCTTCATGTTCATTCCTTTGACACAGGGAATGTAAGGTAAATCAAAGAGACTGGCCTGTACATTCATTCTTTTGGCACAGGGAATGTAAGGTAAATCAAAAAGACTGGCCTTTATGTTCATTCCTTTGGCACAGGGAATGTAAGGTAAATCAAAGAGACTGGCCTGTACATTCATTCTTTTGGCACAGGGAATGTATAAGGTTGTCAAACTATATAGGGTTATTTTTAGAAGGCCATCTGAAGGGTTTCACCAAGAACCGTTGTTAATCCAAATATTCCTTACAGAGCCTTCTGCTAATAGCTGCACCAGCGTTATTTGCCTATTATTATTAATTGTAAGATATCATGGCCTAATTATACCCAACACAGTGATGATAGGAATCTCCTGGTTAACAGACTCCAGGCGGCCTGCTATTCACACTATGTAAACCGGAACAACCACCTCAGTTGGTAGTGGAATAATCGTATTAGCCTAAAACGTTGGGTCAGTTCAGAAAATATTGTGTAGCATTACATTCATCAACCAATCAGTGTACTGTTACAAAGCACTAGGGGGGTTGTAGGTGTTTCTTGCAGTGCTGGTATAGAACCTCAGTCCAATATTCAAAGATAAGATCAAGTAAAAGATATTATTGGAAGAAACAATGGATTCTTCAGGGGCTCAAAACAAAACACACCTGTACACAAAACACAAAATGTCCATGTTTGGTAGGCAACAGAACGTGTTCCGCTTACGTCCGTCTTCTCCTTGATGGTTTTAAGGCAGTTTACTCCACACATTTTATCACATCAGACAGTTATAAAACTCGTCACTGAATCCTTTACCAGATAGTTGGCTGGACCTCCTTAAAAGTACGTCGATCTCTTCATTACTCTCTATATTTTTGTATATAAGGTGTCCCTGCTGACCCCTAGATCCTCTGGTTACAATACAAGATCACAGTGTTGTTTGGTGTTACCGACACCTTTTGAAACTATTGAGTTGATTAGTTCTGCCTTTTCATATAAGGAACTCATGTGTGGAATAGTATCCATTTGGATTTTAATTTGGATGCCTTGGTGTCCATGAGACCTAGGTCTTAAAGGCTCTCCCTGGTTAAATAAAGGGTTAATACAAAACAAACTAAGACCCTGGTCAATTAGGCAATGACCTGCAGGTAACTGGAGGCTGATCAGATCCAGTTTGCCTGTGGAGAAGGAACCGTGGCGAGCACATACAGGCTTTGTCTCCACCTGGTGGCCATGTGGTATAGTCCTACCACTGTGACATGCCCCCTCCCCCACTTTGACATGGTTCCCCCCACTGTGACATGGTCCCCCCCCACTGTGACATGCCCCCCCCCACTTTGACATGGTTCCCCACACTGTGATATGGTCCCCCCACTGTGACATGGTCCCTCCACCGTGATATGACCCCTCCACCGTGACATGACCCCTCAACCGTGACATGGCTTCATATGTCACAATACAGATGGGTCCCAAATTAGGAAAAACCAACACGTGTCTCAGTAAGGTGTTTCAGCTTCAATGTGTCTTGGTAAAGTTTCTCTGGTACTGGAGGAATGAACACCCTTCCTCCTAGAGTTATTCCCTCATTTGGTGTTCTGATGATGACGCAGAGTGCTGTCTAACACATCAATCCAAAATCTCCCGTAGGCCAAAGCATTTGATTCACGTCATTTTCATACTCATCAAACCAGTCTGAGCCATCCGTGCCACAATAATGAACCCGCTTTCAAAGTCAATTAGATCCTTTCCTCTTGCCATCTTGATCCAATAGCAAGGTCAACTGGGCCAGCTCAGCATTTTGATATATGCATCAGAGTATTATAGGATGTTAATTGTATCACCTGTACGGAAGCAACTGAAAAATAACCTAATTTAGGTTTTTCCTTTAATTTGTCCCCCATCTGTACATAAATATCCAAACACATATAAAAATAAACCACTCGTAAAATTAACTCAATACCGAGAATATTGACAAACGTTTCATATAGTGTTCAATGTAAAACCCTTTCAAAGAATCCTTCTCTTCCTCCAAAATATACTAATGTTTTGGCATTTATTTCTTCCTGACCCAACATGTAAATAAAATGTTTTATAATATTG
Source organism: Novumbra hubbsi (assembly GCA_016801125.1). Lineage (NCBI taxonomy): Eukaryota > Metazoa > Chordata > Actinopteri > Esociformes > Umbridae > Novumbra > Novumbra hubbsi. The sequence continues at coordinate 30,785 of JACXGK010004332.1, read as the reverse complement.
AAATCTGAAGGAAGTATGGTTTGCAAAAGGGTTCTGTAGGAAAAATAAGGGTTCTGAAGAAAGTAAAACACATACTATATGCTGAGTCGTCTCTTTTAGGAAGTGCCTATTCATAATATTTAGCTTAAAGCATTAAAATGTTAGGGCCATTTGTATAAAGAGAAGAAAAACTGTCCCGAATTTCACAATCACTTTTCACAGCGACTGGATATCATCAGGTTACCATCTATTCCTTAGGCAACAGTTTTCTTCCAAACCTAGTTTAGGAAACCCGGGTGTAGAGTCGACCACAGTACCATTAAGAAACGTTTTGCCTGTGCTGGATCATAGATTCGGTCCTGTGAGCTGTCCGTGTACTGCCTTAGACGAACCTGTCTCGGCCCATTTCCCCCTTGTGACCTCTGGTGTGACCCCTCCCATGTCAACACTGTCAGCCCATGATGAGCCGGTCAGGCACAAATGAAGTTATGCACACACACACACACACACACACACGCTACCGTTCACACTCACAACCGTAGGCACGCACACATGCAGGCTCAGGGATATATAATCACACACACATTCAATACACCGTCCACACACAAGCAGGCAGACATCCAGGTATACACACACATTCTACTGTCTGCACACACATATGCAGGCACATATGCAGGCACACATAGACACTCACACACAGACACACACACAGGTGCAGACACACACACAGAGAAGTAGGCACACACACACATTCATAGATGCAGGCACACATAGATACAGGCACATACACTCACACACAGACAGACACAAACACACACACAGAGAAGTAGGCACACACACACATATAGATGCAGGCACACACACACACCTACACACACACACACACACACACAGTGGCTGCATTATGGTGGCCTTACACTGCGTGCCATGTGTGCTTCTACAAAATGGCACCTGTATAGAGAAGCTCTGTGGGTGACGAGAGGGGAGACCCACATCACCAGGCAGGGAGACAAGGAGAGAAGAGAGGAGTAGAGAGGGAGAGGAGAGAAGAGGGGAAAGGACAAGGGCGAGAAGAGACGCGAGAGAAGGAGAGAGAAAGTAAAAGAGAAGGGAGACAACAGGGGAGAGGGGAGAAGACAAGAAAGCAGTGGAAAAAGAGTAATAGGTGGAGAGAGAAAGCAAAGGAAAGGTGGAGGAAAAGGGGGAAGAGAGGGGGAGAGATGAGAGAGAGAGAAGATATGTAGATGGATAAGCTGAGGAGAAAGTGAGAGGAAAAAAGAGAGTCAAATCTCTTAGTGGTGTTGGATGGACATCGCTGTCTCTTCTGGTTATCATCAACGCTGGTCACAAGAGGCTGCCTCACACACACACACACACACACATTTGCAGAATGGGCATCAGATTTTTCCGTTGCGATATTCTCCATGTCTCCATTATCTACATGACAGCCAAAACTAACCCTTAAGCCATAAATCCTCCCCAGAAACATTTGGCCACACAAGCAGACACGTATTGGTAACATAAAAACACACGCGCAGATTTAGTAGGGTGGTCACTAACCGACATTCCATCGCCGAACCGTGGCCCTGAGAGCCGACAGCCCATTGCCACGGCAACGGATGAGAGTAGAATCCGAAGGTACCCTCCGCTCTAAAGATGAGTGCAGAGCACAAGAGGGTGAGGAGTGATGAAGGATCCAGCGCGGGCATAGACCTCTGCTCCAGCAGAGACACCGATGAAAGATCTCTCCCTCCCTTCCTCCTTCACGCTTCCCTCCCTCCCTCTCTCTCTCGCTCCTTCCCTCTCCCTGGCGGAGACACAGAAACTCTGTCTGCTAACACCCAAAGAGACTGAAGCAGCTTCCTCTAACACACAATGAACCGGAAAAGTCAGCACTCTCCACTCCTTCTCCACTCGTTCAGTCTCTCTCACACACACTCTCACACGGTCTCTCAGCTCAGCTGTCTATCTCCCCTCCCTCCCTCTCTTCCCTCTCTCCTTCCTTTTCTCTCCTCCCCCTCCCTCTCTCATTTACTCACTCTCCTTACTTCCTCTTGTGCCAGTCTTCAGTTGAAGCTCCACCCCGTACTGCATAGCTAGGACAAACACACACACATACACACACACACAGTGTGATTGGTCACCTGCTCTGAGTTATCAGCCTATCACATGGTTAAGGACTCCCCTCCCCCTCCCACTGTAGGGTTTTCCTCAGATGGAGGGAGATTCTTCTCTGTCTAATACAGGTTCATACCCTCCCTCCCTCCCACTCCTAGGTCTACTTATCCTCTATTTCTAGCTTCCCTGCATCTCCCCACCTTTGTACATTCTCACATCCTACCCCTTCTCTCTATCCCTCACCCTCCCTCATCTCATTTCACATCCTACCCCTTCCCTCCCCTGTCTCATTTCACATCCTACCCCTTCCCTCCCCTGTCTCCATACACATCCTACCCCTTCCCTCCCCTGTCTCATTACACATCCTATCCCTTCCCTCCCCTGTCTCATTTCACATCCTACCCCTTCCCTCTCCTGTCTCATTATACATCCTACACCTTCCCTCTCTCCCTGTATCATCTCACATCCTACACCTTTCCTCTTCCTGTCTCATTACACATCCCACCCCTTCCTTCTCCCTGTCTCATTACACATCCTACCCCTTCCCTCCCTATGTCTCATTACACATCCTACCCCTTCCCTCCCCTGTCTCATTACACATCCTACCCCTTCCCTCCCCTGTCTCATTACACATCCTACCCCTTCCCTCCCCTGTCTCATTACACATCCTACCCCTCCCCTCCCTTGTCTCATTTCACACCTAACCCCTTCTTCTCCTACATCTTAATAATAAAATGTGATCCTCCTTGCGATCCATCCCTATCCAATCCCCTCCCTCTTGCACTCCCACAATAATCAGAAGCAGTTTGTTTCTGTTGAAGCAACGTGGGCGTGAGGAATTCTTCTCCCTTACAGTATTATTTGTGTATGAACACAGAGATGGTTTCAGCAACAGCGCAGAGAATGTGTAGAGTGTATGGCTCCGGTACATGTACAAGACTCAAAACACATGTGCACCTTCTGAATAATGAGTTTAGAGAGGCAACGCAGCGTAACAACATAGAAAGGCAGGCATGAAGATGATGTATCCATGGATGACAGAAGGAGAGACTGATGGGGAGATGAGAGATGGATGTAGGCTTGATTTCATCTGACTCATCCTCTGTGACCTCTCACTGACTGTGCGTTGCCCTGGATACCAACGTCTGCTTGACGACTAAATGTGAACGTTAACTATATGGAAAGTGTTTGTGTGAACGTGGGTAAGTGGGCAAAAATGTATAATTGAATTGTATGAATGAGTGTCTTGAAGGTTTTGCTGGAGTCCTTTTATGTTTTAAGTTCAAATGTTTCAAACTTGAAACGACATTTTGCATAGTCAACTGTAGTTGAGGTCCCAGAGATAATTATAAATATTCAGAATTATCAACGTGTATTATAAAATGAAATGTAGATTAATATGCATGTGGAGACAATAAATCAGAAAACTTCACCCACATATAGATTCTCCGAGTTTTACGATCCTTATTAAGCAGAGTTGTTGTTTTTTGTGCTTAGAAATTTTAAAGATGTTTATTTAATGTGATTAATTATTCATGTATCTCATTTTCAGGTGAACCTCTGACATGACCATAACTCTTAGGATAAAATGATTCCTCAAAAGAACATTGAACATCTATTCATGTAATCATGATTATCATGAATATACGGGGTACCCATAGATCAATATGGTTGAGCAGAACACGTCAACCGTGTTCCCCGTAGATAGATATGGTTGAGCAGAACATGTCAACCGCGTTACCCTGTAGATAGATATGTTTGAGCAGAACATGTCAACCGTGGTACCCGTATATAGATATGGTTTAGCAGAACACGTCAACCGTGTTACCCGTAAATAGATATGTTTGAGCAGAACACATCAACCTTGTTTATCATAGATAGATATGGTTTAGCAGAACATGTCAACCGTGTTACCCGTAAAAAGATATGTTTGTGCAGAACACGTCAACCGTGTTACCCGTAGATAGATATGGTTGAAAGGTTTTGCAATCAACCGTCTCTTCTCTCTTGCACACAAAAATAATTCCCTTATTGAGGGGATTCATGGACGATTTAAGATCAAATCTTCCCGTGCTCCAGAAAGCCACCACGGTCCAAGGCACTGCCTGGTCTATGGCACTGCTTTGAATCAAGGCACTGCGTGGTCCAAGGCAATGCTTTGAATGAAGGCAATTCATGTTCCAAGGCACGGATTTGAATCCAGGCACTAAGTGGTCCAAAGCACTGCTTTGAGTAAAGGCAATGCATGTTCCAAGGCACTGCTTTGAATCAAGGCACTGCATGCTCACTGCTTTGGGAATCCCACAAAAGGACAGTACAAGTTACTGCCTCGGTTGCACCAGTGTGCATCCTTTAAAATAGTTACTGCAACTGGATCAGATTTAACCAATCATATTCCAAGTCATGTACAAAAGTAATGTGCCATGACCTGAGATCAATTGAGGGGATTTTGATTGGCCCTAAATAAAATCAGCTGGCAGCAACAGGGTACTTCAAGTCTGAGATGTGGATCGTAGTACTCAAAACGGAAGTAATTTCTCCCAAAACAAACCGGAAAAAAATAAGAACACGGTAGAATTTTCTGGCCCTAATTCCAAAAGATATCTTTGGCACATAACAGTAATACGTAATAATACAAATGACCTACTGTCAAGCATGGGGCGGCAGCATCATGCTATGGAGCTGAATCTTATCGGCCGGGACAGGGGCTTTTGTTAGGGCAGAGGGGACAATACATTATTATTTTAGAGCAAAGTCTGCAAGTGTTAAGTTAACCTTTCTACACGGCAATGATAAAAAACAAAGAACAAAAAGGCAGATCCTTGAGCCTGGACCCCAATCCGGCATAGAACATCTGTCTACTTACCTAAAGAGGGCTGTGCACAGGAGATCCCTTGCGATGTGACTGTGATTGAACTGTTTTGCAAATACACGTGTGCTAGGTTGATAGTGACCTATACAAAACACTGTTGTTTTCTCTTTAAAAGGTGTTTCCACAAGGTAATTAGGAACAACAAGGAAATGTATTTTTTCTTATTTATCGCTAGTTACAAGATCTTATTAAACTTGAAAAATGGTGTGACATGACTTATCTTGATTACATCAACACATTTTCAATGAGGGTTTGAAGGCTTGTGTTCGTGGTAAAGAATCCTGCTAAATGGACTTCTTTGTGTCCTAGAGTGGTCAAGAATTATCAGCCATTGGTACTGAATTTCCGATCCACATGAATTTGAATCTGGCCCACAGCTCTTTCAGCAAATCTCTCCTCTATATTTCTTCAATTTCCTGTCTAATAAATCATAAAATGCCTAAAAGAATTAGAGAGATAAATATATATTTATAAATATATCTTTAAAAAAACTGACATTTAGAGACAGACATGTTGATCTGTGGGATTAGACAAACAGACACAATGGAGGAAGATCATTAGGATACGATGGATGGAGTGAAGAGAGAGAGGAAAAGATAGTGAGAAGATGTTGAAGACAGAAAGAGTGGAGAGACATGATAAAAGTAGAAAGGAGAAACAAGAGAAAGAGGGAGAGGAGAACATAGAGGGAGAGAAGAGAGAAAGGAGAAGATGGAGGAAGAAGAGAAGACTGAGAGAAAAGACGGAGAGAGAGTACAATGAACTGAACAGCCCGTGCCTAAGATTGACACACACACACACACGTTTTCCCACATTGACACACACACACGCCAACCCACTCACACCCCATCCATTATGTAGCTGCTTTCTAAAAGGGAGAACAGTGAGCAGGATGAAGCAGTCGTCAGTACGTCACACCACATGCAGCCCTTCAGTGTGTATTCATTATGTATGTATGCTCAGACTATAAATAGTCGTGTTTGGGCTCTAAAAACAGAACACACACATGCTTCAGTTGCTATCTGTGCCAAGACAAAGCACCAATCGCTGTCTTAACGTTACAATTTTCTTTGTGAAAGAATAAGGGTGGGTGTGACACTGTCTCAATGAATACACCGTATTGCATTGCCAGAGGCTTGCAAAAGTATTCACCCCCATTGGGCTTTGCCACATTTTAGAGTTTTACAAATAAATCAATAAATCAAAATGCATTTAGTTTGGAGTTCTCCCTACAGGTCAGTATGTCCATAATATTTAAGTGAAACAAAATTTCCACATATCGTCAATTGGATTGGAAGTTGAGGCTTTGACTGGGTCCCTCAGTACATCAGTACACAGTACATCAACTGCTTTATTTTAAAGCCCACCTAGTGTGCTTTTGGCTCCTATATTTGGGGTCATTGTCCTCCAGGAACATCAATCTTCTCAAGTCCCCGGTCTGTTGTAGACTGCAGCAGGTGTTCTTCCAGGTTTTCTCTACTTTGCCCTCTTTACTGGCCTCTTTAATGAGAAGCATCCCCATAGCATGATGCTGCCACCATCATGCTTCACGGTAGGGATGGTGCACTCTGGACGAGGTGTGGTGTTTTGCTACCACCACATATTGCTTTTAGCATTAACAATGCTTTATAGTGGGCCAAATGTTTCCAATGGGTGACAGGTCTGGACTGCGGGCAGGTCAGTTTAGCACCCGGACTCTTTTACTATGGAGCCACGCTGTTTTAATACTACAGAATGGGTTTAGCATTGCCTTGCAAGGCCTTCCCTGAAAAAGAGGTTGTCTGGATGGCAGCATATGTAGTTCCAAAACCTGTATATATCATTTAGCATAAATGGTGCCTTCACAGATGTGCCAGTCACCCATGACATGTCCACATATACACCCCAATACTAGCACAGATGTTGGCAAGTGAACTGTATGCTGATTAAAAGCCAGTTGGTCTTTTTCCTTTTTCGCCCGGAGGATGCAGCATCCATTATTCCCAAAAATAATTTAAATGTTTAATTTGTCAGACCACAGGACCGTTTTCCACCTGGCCTCAGTCCATCTTGAATGACCTCGGGCTCAGAGAAGGTAGCTCTGGATCATGTTTATGTTGGGTTTCTTCTTTGCATGGTAGAGTTTTAACTTGCATTAGTGGATGCAGTGATGTACTGTGTATGCAGACAATAGTTTTCTAAAGTATTCCTTCGCCCATGCAATGATTTCCATTACGGAATCGTGTCTAATTTTAATGCATTGTCGCCTGAGGGCCATCCAATATTGATTTTCGGCCTTGTCTCTTACATACGGGTTTTTTTCCTGGATTCTCTAAATCTTTTATGTCTCATAGATGAAGAGATCTACAAACTGCAATTTTACATTGAGAATCATGTTACTGACCTGTTGCCAATTTACCAAATTAGTTGTGTGATATTCCACCAGGTAGAGTATTTTAGCATTACACAATGTTTGTCTTTTTTACCTCGGCACCACATGTGTATACATGATGAAACACCATAACATTTGAAAATGTACAAGGGGGGTCCATATGTAAATGGGTCATATATAAATATAAAATTTACAAGGGGGGTCCATATGTAAACGGGTCATATATAAATATAAAATGTACAAGGGGGGTCCATATGTAAATGGGTCATATATAAATATAAAATGTACAAGGGGGGTACATATGTAAATGGGTCATATATAAATATATTTACATAAAAAGAAAAACAAGTAATTATTGACCAAAGTTGTTGCAAAGTGGAATAATCAAATGATCACAATAGCAAAACACCACACGCTCGCAATTCTTTTAGGCCTGAGAGGACTTGACATTGGCTACATTCATTCTGCATGAACTCCTAAATGTGTTTTCTGCTTTGCTTCTGCTGGTTAGGCTGAACTAACACTCTCCCTGCATGGCTCTGCTCTCCTCTAACCTTACTGTAAAACCCCCTGAGAACGGAAAAGCAAGGATGAGGCTGTTAGAGGGAGAATGCGGCAAGATGAGGGAGGTAGAGAATCGATGAGGCAGGTAGAGGACGAGAAAGTAAGAGGAAGTTAGAGGAAGAATGAGGGAGGAGGGAGAGAGAAAATGTGATGAGGTGAGATAATCAGGAAGGTAGATGGTTGGGGAAGATGGTAGAGGTAGGTTGAGGGAGTTACAGAGGGAACGACAGAGGTGAAAGGGAGGAGAGAGATAAAGAAATTATGAGGGAGGGACTGAGGGAGAAGGAAGATGCAGAAAGGATGAGGGAGGAATGGGTTAAAGGTAGGATGAGAGAGGTATTGGATGAGTGAGAGTGAGGGAAGAAAACACCAAGAGGAGGATGAAGACGTCCAAGGGCCATGGGTAGATACTGAGGCTAAAGATGCATTTTAACATTCTCCATGTTAACATTACGTTTATATCCCTTACATGCTCAGCGAACACCTCCATCCATATCTCTGCTTCGGTCCCACACGTTTCTAGTTTTCTCAGAAAAATACAAAGATCCTCCATCATATATGAAATACTGTACTTGGATTGAGGCTGTTATCCTTCATGTTCACATTTAATTGTAATGTCTGAACATGCCTACAACAATCCATGTAAATGATTATCCACCTTACCATACACACAACCTCTTAGAAATGCATTATCAATAGATTATACTGAAGGTAAACGCCCAACAATTACCAGCTCTGAATACAGATTCACTGTCTTATTATGTGGGAGTTTAGCGTTGACATTTGTATGCTAAAGAGTATCTCCTTCCCCTGCCACCGTCTCCCAACAAGGTAAGAATCAAATACAAATGGAGAGAAAGATCCTCCGATCAACAGCCACCTCTCACCTGGACAATCGTCAATGGTCATCCCAGGTTTCTGCAGGCATGTAGGTTTCGGGACTGAGCATGAAATACTGCAAAAGTCACATAATGCAAATCAGAGGGGTTTGTATGAAACATCTCCACCTCTTTCCCTGAAAGAAGTGTTTCCATTTGTAAGGAGGCACCAGGAAAGGAACATGGAGGAGAGAATCATATTGGAGAAAAACATGGTGGAGACGAACATGGTGGAGAGGAATATGGTGTGGTGGATTCCATTCAAATTATTTTCTCCCATTTCTCCAAACTGTCCACTCATTGACAAGAGCAACCCAGATCTACACTTTCCTGGAGCTCGTCAGAAATATCCTTGCTAGACATGCACAAAAAAAACACTTGCACACACATGGTCTGTCTGAAAGGCTCTATGTGGTTTGCATTGCATGCATTTATTTTCCTCACCACTGTCAAATCGTGTTACATCGTTCTCATCTCCACCCAGAGTCACAGACAGCACATTCTGGACAACGCTCCCTCTCCTCTCCTGTGCCTACGCTTTGAATGTATCCAGTCTCGGACTGCATTCACTACATAGTATAATGTACTGTTTTGTAGTGATCATGGTAAATAGCTATTAGGTATAGCTGGTAGAAAACAGAGATTCAGGATATAATGTATGGATATAAAATATTAAGAGACTGTGGCTGGATGGTTTGCAATGGATCAGAAACCAGTCGTGCTCTTATCCTGTGAGATTTTTCTGAGAAAAACACATGATGAAACAGGTGGCAGAGAGATGAGAAAATAGGACAGAGAGACAGGAGAGGGAGTGAGAGAAGACAGAGAGATGAGGAAAGAGATGAGAGAATGGACTGAGAGAAATGAGAGAGGACAGAGATGAGAGAATGGACAGAGATGAGAGAGGGAGAGAGAGGAAAGAGAGATAGGAGAGATAGGAGAGTGGGAAAGAGATGAGAGAATGGACAGAGAGATGAGAGAGGGAAAGAGAGAACAGGGTAAAAAAAGAGAGAGATGTGATGTGGGTGGCAAACACGGGGGTTTGAGGGAGATGTCAGCTCTCATCAGATGAGCAAGGATAAGTGCTCAGGGGTATGTGTGTGTGTGTGAGAGAGAATGCTAACGTTTGGGTGTGCATGTGAATATACGTGACTGACAACACCTAAATTACACATCGGGTCTCGATGAAGGAAATACATTAAAGATCAAAATCTTTATTGTACATTGTGTAATTCATTGAGCACAAAATGACGTATCAATGGTAAATGGAAACGACAACCATCAACCGATTTTGGGTGAGATTCAAACTAGTCCAAAAATCTAAGTAAACAATGGGAATTTGTTGAATTTGATCACGGCAACTCTGATCTCAGTAGTGTGTATGGCTCCCAACGTGCATGTATGAACAACGTCTGGACATGCTCCTGATGAGACGGCAGATGGTGTCCTGGGGGATCTCCTCCCAGACCTGGATTAGGGCATCAGTGAGTTCCTGGACAGTCTGTGGCGCTTCTTGGTGGAGGTTCTCAATTGGATTCAGGTCTGGGGAACGTGAGGGCCAGTCAATGGTGTCAATGCCTTTGTCATGCAGGAGGGACAGTCAATGCCAGTCAGTGGTGTCAATGCCTTTGTCATGCAGGAACTGCCTACACAATCTGGCCACATGAGGTCAGGCATTGTCCTGCACCAGGAGGAACCAGGGCCCACTGCACCAAGTCTGACGATGGGTCTGAGGATTTCATCCCGGTACATGACAGCAATCAGGGTACAGTTGGCTAGCACGTGCAGGACCCACCGTCAAACCGGTGATGCTGGAGGATGTTGCAGGCAGCATAACGTTCCGCACGGCATCTCCAGACTCTTTCACGTGTGTCACGTGTGCTCAGTGTGAACCAGCTCTCATCTGTGAAGAGAACAAGGCACCAATGACGGACCTGCCAATTCTGGTCTTCTCCGGCGAACGCCAATCGAGGGGCACGCTGCTGGGCTGTGAACAGAATAGCCGCCGGGCCCTCATGGAGTCAGTTTGGTCAGCAACACGAACACCAATTGTCGCTGGAGGTCATTTTGTAGGGTACTGGCAGTGCTCCTCCTGTTATATCCTCACACAGCAGATACCCCTCCTGCTGCTGGGTTAATGCCCTTCTACGGCTCTGTCCCGTTCTCCTCATGTGACTGCCCGTCTCCTGGTATCTCCTCTATTCACATGAGACAGTACTGGGAGACACAGCTATCCTTCTTGCGACAGCGTGTATGGATGTGTCATCCTGGAGGAGCTGGATTCTTCTCTAGTTCTGCATTTCACTAGTGTCCTTGTCACTACTGGTAGCCTGGTACCTGTAGCGCACTCCTGTGCAACCGGAGTACCAGTCTACCAGTAGTGACAGGGACACTAGTGAAATGCAGAACTAGAGAAGAATCAGTCCGGAAGGATAAGGAGAGAGCAGTTGTCTGTGGTCACCACCGGCAAAACTGTTCATTTGTGGGTTGTCTTGCTGTGATCCTCAAGTGGACAAATCAAGAAATGGCTATAAAAAAGCTCAATGGTTGAAAATGCCAATTTCCACTATGAGGGCTATAATAAACCAGTTTAAACCAACTGAAGATCAGCCTGGGAGAGGATGTGTGGTTATATTGACCCCATACACAGGAAGAAAGGTGGTTTGAGTGACCAAAGATTAAGATTACAGCAGGAGAAATGCAGATGTTGGTTGGGTCTTGGAGACAGACTCATAAAAATGTGACACCACCTACATAACCACAAAGTTTTTAGGGAGGGTTGCCATTAAAAAGGCATTTGCTGCCTTTAAACAACAAACTCAAGCATCAGCAGTTCGACAAACGTTCCTGGAACTTTTAATGGGACTGGGTTCTATGGTCAGATGAGACCAAGATAGAGCTTTCTGGAAACAAACATCAGAGGTAGGTTTGGCGTAGACAGAAAGACAGCCATGCAGCCCTGGACAACTAGTTAGGATACATGGTACCATGGTCTCCCTCATACCAGCAGATACCTAATAAAAACCTGACTGCCTCTGCCAGGAGGCTTTAACTGGGCCATGGTGGGTGATCCTAAGATCCACAATGATCCTAAGAATACCTAAAAATACACAAAAATATGGTTCCCTGAACACTGAATCGTGGTTTTTCGGTGGTCATCCCAGTCCCCTGATCTGAACCCATAGAAAACCTGTGGGATGAGCTGAAAGTGGAGGAACCACAATGTTGGACCAGCAAAGATGATTGGGAACTGTCTCAGATTCCTTCCCATGTGTTCTCCAACCTCATAACAAATTATTGGAGAAGATTACGAGCAAAGGGAAAGTGCGAAAAAAAATTAATGAAGGGGTGCCAGTAATTGGGGCATTCATTTTCGATTTTCTTTCCAACTTCAATGAAAGGTTTGATTTATTTTCATATTTTAGGAAAAAATATAGATCGTTTTTCACAGACCGTTATATTTACAAAAGGTGCCAGAATTAGTGGAGGGCACTATAGATATTGTTTATATGTACAGTATTAGTTGTCAATATGATGTTTGATCTGCTGTTATTGTGACACCTCTCGTTGTTCTTGTTGTTGTTGTGTGTGTGAGTTTGGGTAGACTGGCCTGCAAATCTTCTGGGTGCCTTTGCCCGCAGGTGGAACACACAGGACCAGAGGATACCTGTGAATCGTTGATACACTGTATGCACAGAGGGTATTCATGAAGACTTGTGAAACTGTACTGAGAACTCTCTCACTCCGTCCATCTGTCCAACACAGTCTCTCTCACATCAGGCATTGCTCCCTACATACCAACATGCATTACCCTCATAGTTTCACCCTTTCCTTTTAATCTGTGGAGTGACATGAGAATCCCACTAAATTATGACTTGATTGCAAATGATGATCTGACATCCACTGTCAAGGAAAACAAATATACAAAATACAGCAGAAAAACAAAGGATATGCAAATAGTACAAAATTAACTCAGGTTTGAATGTCTTCTGTCTTTAAATGAATTCGAAGTGAATTTAAGTTTTGCTTGAGGAAAAATATACCTGGTTTGGATTTCTGATTGTGTGATTGCTTGTTTAATTTTTTTGTTATTTGTTGAGTGCTTTGTATTGATTATACAGTGCACACCTTCAAAAGAGATGGCTTTATAATAAATCTATACTAAAATAAGCCCTGTCAAAAATAACAAAACAAGAGCAACAACAAAAGTGCCTCTTTCAAATAAAAATCATTCCGGTGTTGCCATGGTGAGGGGGTCCTGCCGCTTGAAACCTTCCATTACTGCGACAGTGACATCATCACATCCAAACATAGCCTTACATTCAGAATGGGTGTCATTGACTGAATAAGGTCCCCAGGATGTAGCATGGGATTCTGCTGAAACACTTAGTGTTGATCCTCTAGCTTAACCATAGTGTTGCTGAAGCCTAGGCAGGGTAGGAGGCCACTCTGCCTCTGTTCACATTAATATAGTTTCATACTTTGTCATTACCATTGAAACTGAGCATTCAGTTACCCCCATTACATTTATACAATAAAGTAATTTGGTTAGAACACCCACAGCAATTAATTCCTTACCTAACCAACAGGTCTACAATGTCATGCAAATAACTGAAAGTGTTTCTGTTCACATTAATATAGTTTCATCCTAATTGTCATTACCCTACAACTGAGCAGTCACTTACAATTACCCCCATTACATTTATACAATAGTGTAATTTGGTTACAACGCCTACAATAATTAATTTCTTACCTTTCCAACGGGTCTAAAATATATTGTATATAACTGAAAGACGGGCCAACATAATACATGTTAAAGTAATTTTAATGAGACACTAACTGCACCGCTGAACAAAGATCTAAAAATGTTTTCGGTTATAACAGTTATAACCACTAGATGTCATATCAGTTGCACGAACCACAACGCCACATATGCTTGAGCGTTGACTAAAACTAGGTATACGTATTTTCGGTTCCTAATAACCATAAAGTTTCAACTACATAGAGAAGTATATTTCCGGTTTTAAAAATTTTATAAGAACAGATTATTTGAAACATCGTCCAAGTGTTTAGTACATGGTGGGTGAATTGACTTTCGCAGCTGCGACAGAAGTTTTTCTTCCAACTTGATTTGTTTGAGAAACCAGTATACAGTAGGCCACATGGCATATCAAAGTAGTCAACAACGTGGGAAATCTGCAAACAATCTGGGCAATCTATTATTCAATAGATGGTGATGAAAGTCAAAGTAGGAGACATAATCGACATTATCGGCTGAAACTTACGGTTAAAAGTGTGTTTTTTTCCGTAATGTCATCATGAATTCTTGAGAACGGTTTGACGTCAATTTCTATATTTGGTGTTGAAGGGAAACTAATTAGCATTTTACACGCTACAACGTATGCCACGACGTGAACCAATCAGAAAGCACGGTGTTTACGTTCCCGGTTGATTTCATTGGTTAAAGAGCCAATCAATCACAAAGGGCTATTTTGTGACATCACCTATTCTCTATAGTTGGATAAAAACAGGCCACAAGCCGTAGTATCTAGCTTGGAGGATCGTGAGAACTGGAAGTCGAGTGACAACGTCGTTAAACAACACTTCCAGTAGAAAGCTTTTGAGAACTTATTTTGGACAAAGAATGCCGATTTTTATGTTGGCTAAAGCCAACCAGCTGCACTAATATTACTGCTACTGGCTTGAAGACTTCATATTTCCAGAAATTATTTTTCAGGATTGTAGGACTAGTGGGGCCTGCACAGCTAGCGTCACATCTGTTTCAACAATTTCAAACGACTCTACGTTCCTGTCGACGTGTTTTTATACTAGCTGAAAAGAAACGTTGAGATTAAAATGAATAAAGGATACACATCCAGAGTGGGTGAAATGGGCCCCGAACTCGCCGAAGTCACGGCCGCGGCAACTTTTGTTTCCAGACTGGTTAAAACAAGAGGTTTTCTGAGCGAACACCAACTTCGTGAATTCAGAGATTGCCTCCAAGAGTCACTATCAGGTAAATTTGTTAAACTAAAAACAAGTAAACGTTAGAGTATTGTCTCATTGAAATGGTAGCATTTATGAACTGTTAGCTAGCGATCATTTGCTATTGCTAGGCTAGTCAGCCTTTGTCTGTTCTACATTGGCAGTCGGAGTAGGCTACCTTAACGTTAGCTTCAAAAGGCTAACGTCTAGCCACGTACTAAATAATTCAAGTTCGATTTGTTTAAAGTAACTACTTATCTTTCTGCTAGGTTTTGCTGATTAAAAGAATGATTGCATTTAAATGGCGCTCTATACGGTTTTATCAAACGACTGGTTTCACTTGGCAAATTCGTTAGCAAATCGTATGTCTCGAGATTATAAGTGGGCCCCACAATTTATTTTGTTGTAGTGTTGATCTTAAATTGAATATCCAGTGTTGAAGGGTAGCAGCTGATTTTGTTTGTAGTGTTCTAAACCAACTCGAACGCTATTTTCTTACGTTCCCTCGGGTTATTCTGTTCTGTTTACAAGGCAACAATTGTACTTCTACATTCTCGGCCCTGTCTGATGAAATGTTTGTTTTTCCAGAGCACTATCACAACCACTGGTTCCCTGACACACCACAAAAAGGATCCGGCTACCGCTGCATCCGAATTAACCATGAAATGGACCCAATAATTGGCAGGGCTGCTGGTCGGATCGGACTTACTAGCGATCAGTTATTTTCGCTTCTGCCTCGGGAGCTGACGCTCTGGGTGGACCCTTTTGAGGTGTCATACCGCATCGGAGAGGATGGCTCCATCTGTGTCCTGTACGAGGCGGATGCCCCAGCTCCTAGCCCGGACCCCACACAGAACTGCAAGAATCAGTTTACGATTGGTGGCCGCTCAAGCCCACCGAAGAACTACCTGATGACCGTCTCGAGCTAGTGCTGGACTGTGCACTACCGCGTTTGGCGATTCCGGTCAGCGTTAGAATGAAAGCCGTTGACCACCCGCAGTGATTCTACTTTTTCATTTTGCAGCATTCCCCTGACTTTTTGTTGATTAAATTGACTTCCCATTGCCAATTTGATTGCATTTCAGTATTCTTAAAGCACTGGGTAGTATTGTTTTTTTTAAATGCCATTCTTTTGGGGTTAGCATTCCTAAAGAATTACTACCAGTCCCTTGGCCATTTGCACTGTTGGGAGTGTGTAGTGTGCTTTTTCACTTTGATCTAGGCACACTAACCTTAAGCCTGGGCCTTTCAAGTGTTCTCTCTGGGATTCTGAGTTTCTCATGGTAATACTTGACCACATGTAAACCTGATCAATTGTAACTCCAGTGTAGTGTCGTGTGTTTTCAGGTACTTAGAGTAATTTCCAAGCTGTTTTTATGATGTTTCTGTGTAAGTTAATGCACTACTGCAATTTGCAATCTTACAGGACCACTTTCAAACTAACTTAAATCTGCTTTCAAATCAAATGAGTGTCTTCCCAGTTGGAAAAATGAACTACCTCTAACAGGGTGTACTGCCATTATATGAGCCTTTGTGTTGCGTGGCTGCCAAACTCCACCATACATTTTTTTTTTTGGTCTGGTAGTCAGTGCAAAAGGGCTGTAAATGCCAGTAAATACTTTAATCAACATGTTGAAAAGGCTAGGGGTTACTGTTTTGAATGTTTTATATTTCTTTTGTCACTTTGACTTGTCACCCCCCCCCACCCCCCTTATGAATAAGCTGTACGGTGGTTGGCTGGTGTCATTTTACTGTTTGTATCACTGCCAGATAAGGTGCATCTCAGCCCTCTGTAGCATCATCTCTCCTGACGGAGCTGTTGAGCAGTTCTGTTTGTTGTTCTAGACAGGAGAAGGTGTAGAGTTTGTAAGCTATTTGAAGCACAGTATGCATTTAATCTTACATTTTTTGTAAATGAATTTGTGCATATATAGATAATTGTACAGTTTTGTCACAATTTTATTACAATAAACCTTTATGAATCAAGATGCTGTTTCTGTCTGGTGTTCATTGTTCCTGAAAGTCTTGAACCTGAGACCGTATTCGTTTTTAATCCATGTCATGCTGGGTTCGGTAGCCAAATGAGCTCAATGCTGTCAATGGAAACACCTTTGCCTGTGTTGTGATTCTTAACTCTGAAGTTATTTCAACATGGCTTATTTTGTTCTCTGATCCTTTTGGTGCCAGTTAGCCATTTTTTTTTTTTTGGTGATGGTCTTCCATTTGGTTCACCTTTTTATTCATGTTATCGTTCTGTCAAGTCCAGCCCTGCCTGGGCTTTGCTCAGCAGGCTGTGCTTATCACTGTGGCACACTTGCCTGGACATGCCCTAAACCAACCCCTGACAAGACTGCAGGAATATCAGCAGTTCCAGTGGTGTTGTGGGAAACTCCTAACGTAATATAAAACCCTGCTATTGTCTTGCATGTGTCTTTTGTGTAACCCTTTTAAAGTTGTGTGCACTAACAAATTTTTTAAGGACCAGTGACTATCTTGATTTAACAATACTACCTTCCAGGAATATAAAGACCTTTTGGCTGTGCTCAAACAATTCCAAAAAAACATTAATTTTGGAATTGTCACCATAGCCAAGTACTGCCAGAGAAGGGGCCCTGAGCGTGAAGGGCTGTGGGTTTGACAAGCTATGAAGGAAACAGAACTGTGTGGTTGTATTTGTTTGGCGTCTGTATCTTATTTCCTGTAGTTCCATGGCTATGTCGACAGCCTGTTTGAAATGCCTTTTACCGTTATTAACTTTTTCACAACCATACTCACCTGAAAACAGTCGTCTGACAATAAAGGTGAAGTGTAGAGAAAAATACAGAATACACTACGTGCACACGGTTGGTACAGGAGGTGGACTGTGTCAGAGACGCAGTGCTTCTGTTGTGACCTGTGGTACTGGACGCTGAGTGACTGCAGTGGGACCATTTACATAATAATGCCCTCCAAACATCTCAGAGGGCCGCTGGGTAACCGGCCCCCTCCACCCCTAGCTCTGTTCCACAAAAACACAGACTGAAAGGGGAGTGTTTCCCCCTATCGTCTCCCTCTGCTGCCCCAGGAGAGGTGAGAGATTAGGGGCCATGGTGCTGAACCTTTTGCAGCCCACAAGCGAGACAATCGGCATTGCTCGGTTGGGCCTTTCATGACGGGCATCTGGTGTTTGTGAAAGCCGGAGGAGATTGCGGGGGGGGGTCAATAAAGAGGCATGGCCGCCGTCTCCCTCAATCCACGACTCCCCTTCTCACAGTGGCCATAGCACCATCTGTCGCACCCCCCTCACCCCTACAGCACTAAACACACTCACACACACTGTTCCGGAGGTCTGTAAGGTCGACTAAACTTCTCTTGCGGCCTGCGGTGCATCACAGAGCATTGACCGAGGCAAACGTTCGGCTAAGGTACAGAGGAGTGGAGTGTAAAGATGGCTGTCGATGTCTACGGTGGACATTTTCCGAGGGTCCGCCTGCTGCCGTTGAGCAGGCCTCAGGTGTTACGGTAGATGTGGCTTGCCGTCCATGTGCTGCCGTTGTCTTTCATTAAGTCTACTGCTTTAAAGTGGGGGAATTCATGCAAGAGAGGGTGAGATGGGATGTGTGTGGTTGTGAGCAGAAGAGGGAGCATTATGATCCTCATTTACTCAATAAGGTTGGTGTGAAGACGGATATTGAAGGAGTTTGTAAACAAGATGTAGGTGTTAGGGTGGAGCGCAGCAGGGCTATTTAATTACCCGGCGTCTCTGTCGGTTTCTGTTTGTGTCTGGCTAACATATGCTTTGTATGTGCCTCAGTAATGCATTAGAGGAGTTTCATTTTTTTACATTTCGGCATCCAGAGCAACTTGCCTTCACATTGTGTACATTTAGGTGACTAAGCAGGCTACTGTGTCATTGTCTCTGATTATGCACAACACACGTCACACAAACTAAGCCAACATAGTTACAGAGCAGCATTTTACACTTCAACATTATTTTAATGTGTTTGCATTTCAGTCTGTTCTCGACATGTAATAAAGAGGATGCCAGATTGTCTGAGTGCATTTGGGCTCTGACGTATGTCTACTGTTTATTGGGTGTTTATGAGTCTTTGTAGCCAGAGTTCAATTACTATTATTATTTTAATCTAATGTCAACTTTTTATTGGTTGCATGCGTTGCAATATCAGCTCCTCAATAATCCGGTTTGTTAAATAAAGAAACTATTACATTAGACACAGCAACTCTAGACATGTACAGAGTTTCTGGGATTCTGTGAGTGCGTGAAAGAGAGAGACATATCTGGATTGTGTCTTTTGTGGTGCAAAAGAGCTCTTTTGCACCACAAATAGTTGTTATTACTCAGGTTCTCTCTGCAATACCTTGTTGAGTAATTGTCCTGGTATGATAAAAGAGGTGTGAATGAAGATATTCGGAAGACAATGGGAGGTAAGGTGAGTGTGCAAACGGCAGTAGGTGTCAGGCTCAACGCGGACCAGTTTATTGACTTCACATGGATCGGGGAGGGGGGACACCCATCTCTGCCTGGTGGGAAAGAGGCCCCTGGGATATGAGACGTCGAGGGATTCATTCTCTGTCTGTATAAAAATCAAGGATTTCCTCCCTATTGAGACCTATCAAGAACATAACGTTTCACAAAGAGATGCAGTGATGTTAAAATACCACTTGCCAAAACCATACTGAAGGATGACACTATCTGCCAGTTACATACTGGTCTCCCTATTCTAACTTTCTTCTCCCTGGTAGAGAACCTCTCGCCCTTCTACTGTGGGAAGTTGAAGCTATCTGTGATGGATCAAATCCGATTAACAAGATGAAACTGAAGCTAAAAATGCCGTCGGGACATGCAGAAGTTTATCGTACAGCCATCTTGAAATCAGGTCTCTGTAGGTACAAGTGTTACAGGGGCATTGCTCATCTGTACAGGATTTTCCTAAGAGTCCTCCAGACACTGCATTTGTACCTTTAATGTTAGAAAATAATAATCAACTCAGTGATAACGAAGAGTCTCCCCTTACTTTTCTCATGTCCAAGCAATTTATATAAACAGTAAATGTGTCATTTAAAAGAAATTAGTGAAATTTACCCAGTTAAATACATTTTACTTACCATGACCATGCTGTGCTTTGATGCCAGATATTAGATACTTACAAGAGTAATTGAAATGTCTAACATATCTAGGTGCTTTTAATTTAACAAAAAGGAAAATAAATATACTATTGATACTGTGCTTATTTACATGTTGATGTATTCTGTGAATAGCAGGATTTATATGCGACAAAACAATGTAACAGCTGGTGGACCTTTTCAATTAGCTAACCCGGTCTTACCTTCCATGAAATCGCAGCTACACGACTTCCAGAGGCCAGAAATACACGAACAACGGACGGCCTCCACTCTCCCAGTGGACGTTACTAGCACCCAGGCCAAGTGCTTAAGGCTATTTGATGTCTGACTAGGTTTAACGTCTGCTGTCAAAAATTATGTCGATTTCGCAGGCGTTGTGGAGCAATACACGTCCCACCTTGCCACTTTGTAAATATTGTCACGCCTCAGTGCTCTCGAAGTTGCGCAAAGCGTTTTGATCAACTCCCAGAGGACAAAGTAATGTAACATGTCCTCGTATCTTACCTCAGGCCAGATCCACATATAGTCTTATAAATGCCGTATTGTATTTGTGTGAGGTAACAATACTTCATGCGTACTTAATTTCGAGCATGTGTGTCCTCAAGTATGTCTTTTTCGTTAGTGACTTGACCACAAATTGCTAACTTGCTAGCTACCGCTTCACCGGAAATCGAAACACAATTTGACCACAAACGTACGCTAAAACAGAAGTGGGCGAGAATAAGGTGAATAGAAATAAATAATAGAATGCATTAAAGCATAATGTCAGCGCTGATATCCATATTCTCTAATCACATTAAGTATACTCTGCTCCAGACAAGCTGCTAGACACAGCTACCAGGCTTACAGGCAAGAAATCATTTATGAGCAGAAGGAGCGACATTTCACAGTTTTGGGACTATCTAGACCAGGGGTGCCCAAACGGTTTCCTATGAAGGGCCAAAAATCAACCTTGACTGGATTAGGGTTGTATGGCGTGGCGGGCCCAATCAAAGGTCTCCTAGTTTGGGTGCCCCTGATTTAGACCCTCACCTCCTGAACTATGAAATTGGCCATTTTCTATTTTGCGTTTTCCCTTGCACCATCTCTCCTTGCCTCCTGAAACAAACGTTGGAGATGGTCAGTTGGGGAGAGAGCTCATGCCTTCTCATCCAACAGGTTTTCAGTAAGAGATTAGGAGAGAGAGAAATAGCCAACAACAATGGCAATTAGAAAAGGCCCGAAGGACGATTGCTCCACATGCAGGTCTTGTATTTACACTTGTAATAATTGAGAGGAACCAGAACAGCTTGGATGGATGCATTGCTCATAACAGCCACAAAGTAATTCGGTTGGGTTCTCAGTCTATCGGTCACGGAAGGATGCTGTTACTATTTTAAAGGCGACTGCCACAGGCATTTGAGTGTTATCTGCGTGTCGCTCATCACAGGCCTCATCACTCTTGGTTGGCAGTTGTACGAAGGTGCCAATTTACTGTCAGTATTATCATATTCACTTTACAGTTATAATTCTGTCGGAATGTTATAGTACGTTATGGTTTCATTGTTACTTAGTTTTTTTCAAGAGTAAACTTTTTAGGCCCAGCTCATTTGGGACTCAGCCACAGAGATTCGGTACTGTGCCATGATATTGTACTTCACGTTTTGTTTGTCATGTAAAAGTGAGCATAGTTGCTATTACAGTCAGCGAAACAACACGTTCCCTTTTTGTTATTACTCTGTGTATTATGGCCTGCTGAATTGTAACTTTGTCCAATAATCGATTTAGCCAGTGGCTGAATTTTTGGCCACCACTGACATTCACCATGGAAGCATACATTTGGGAATGTTATTCTTGGAGTGCTGAGTAACATTTCTTTTTAAGTTGCACTCCTCTTTGTTGAAACAAGAGACAGACAGCAGACACTTAAGTGGAGTTTCTCAGTCTGCAACACACTGGTCAGAGTCAAAGTGCAGCTGAATGTGAGTGTGTTTGCATCACTGTGAGATTGTCTGCCCGTCACAGACCTCAGGCCAGAGTGATACTGTGACCACTTAGATTGGGGGTAGGTGTGTGTTGTGCGTGTGTCTCTTAGGCCAGACTGATACTTACTGGTACACCAGATAGACTATAGAAGATCAGCCAGTCTAACATCTTCTGAGATGACTGAATTTTGACTTTAGTTCACAAATGGGAAATGTTTGGTTCAGTGTGTTTGTGGTAGTTTGATACTCTGTTAGTTTGTCTTGACCTGGGGTTGGGACACATATTTCTGGGTTTATATATATTTATCCCTTCCAGCTCTTTCTAATCTCTCTTTCTCCTACCCTTTAACGTATGCAAACTATCTAGAATTGGGCACAGTTCCACATGATAGCTGGAATGATTACGTGCAACTCTGGGGTTCATTCCCTAAACAAAGCCCAAGTCTGCCTTGTGGTGTGACAGATCCAGGCCCTCCTCCCCCTCTGGGGCTCCCAGGCACTAGCTCTTTGGGTTACAGGGCCCATTGACAACAAATAAATGCCCTCTGACCTGTAGGCAGCTGCTGGAGCCAGTCAAACTTTGTTTTTAGACCTGTCTGCTTTCTCATTGGTCGATTGTGGTATCCAGGCAGGTTTATTTTCCCACCTCTCTCTGAGCATTCTTTTTTTCTCGTTATTTCTTTCTTTCTATCTCTTTGTGGGATTTACTGACTTTCCGCATTTCCCACAACAAGTGAAAGTTGCGTAGGGTAGCCTGCACTACTTATGACAGTAATGGAACTGGGTAGATGGTGAACGGTATTGCAAACATGACTCTTCTTTCCTAGTGAAACAGAAATGCAACAGGTTCTGTGACTGAACATGTGACTACTTCGTCTTCTGGGTTGTTGTTTGTCATAATAAACTGAGCTAAAAAATATACATGCTCAATCTGAATTAAGTTTTATTAGACCTGTTGATGTTGTGGAGTTATCCTAAAAGCATATATATTTTTTAGAATGCCTAAGCCACAGGGTTCAAAGGCTTTTCTCTCGCTCGTTCTCATTCATCTTTCCCGTCCTTCTCCCTGCTGCCCTTCCCTGCCCCAAGGCTGACAGTGTGTTGTCTTAAATTCATCCGCTAGTCTGCATGAAGAACAAGACACACACACCATATCTGAGTTGTTAGGCTATTGTTTGGCCGTGGCCCTCTCAGGTGGTGTGGAGCGTGGTCTGGCTACGTGGATAATCCCTGGTGCTGGGTACTGTAAAGACCAGACGCTCTCCCCCAATTATCCCGGAGCGGGTTGAGAACCTGGGCCAGCCGGCCGAGCAGGGGGGGCGCCCCTTCCGTGGCCGTGGCGGCCCAGTCCTTCGGGATTACCCCGAGGCGTGGGGATAATTGGTCTGGTGCTTCACAATGCCTTCGTTTCTGTCATTACTGGAAAACGTCTGGTTCTGTAGTTGTTTTGGACCTTTTTTTCAAGGGGGTTCTTTTTCAGGTCAACAGGGTATGTGTTGTTTTGATGTATTGTATTAATTTGCCAGAATATACTCAGTTCTCAGAATGGCCTTTATTCGCTAAACACAATTATATATAATGTTTAAGGTTTACTTAATTTACTGATGTTACAGTATTCGCCAAAACATATGCCATGGGTTGCAGGCGTTGGTTGGGATGACATTTGACTCAGACTGCCTCCCCTGATTCTACAGACCTTAAGGTCCATGATGAGTCAGCTGGGTGGAGCAGACCTGTCACACCTTGAGGTCATCACTAAAGAGCTCACTTTGGACAAAGCCTCTGACTGATACTTATTCTCCTAAAAGCTGTTTCAGCAGATTTACTGGCTTACGGGCCTTGTAATGCTTTGAACCTATATGCACTGTATTTAGCCAAAAACAACTTTATGTGTCTCTCCCTGACTATGTACGAACCACATCATAATTTCCTCTTTGGGCTGCAAATGAAACTTTATTCATTCTGAATCTCCCTAAAATAAAGTTGTGTATTGTGTCCCAGAAAACACAGAAAAACAATGCTGACATTACTGTCTCTCAGAGTCATGTCATTTCTTTTCAAATTGTCGGGTAGCACGGAACAGAAAGCTAGACATCCAGTAATGTACTGACCACCATCTATGTATTAAAAGCGTAATTATGATTAGATCCTTGTAGGACCCATCTTATCAGACACCGGTTCTGTTCATTACCAGAACCTCTGGTGCCTTTAGAGGAAGACGCAAACCAATGATTTCAGCCACCCAAATCATAAATGATCTTTTCTATACTATGCCCACCACTAAGTAATTTGTTGAAGGCTGTAATCCAGTGTGAATTACACTAGTGAAAGTACTGTCTTCATGAACAAATACTTACACACAAACGACTCTCTCCACACGTCCCACAGAACATGTACACACATGAATAGTGACGCTACACATACTTTTACACATCACACACACTGCTGCTACTGTTTATGACCTATCACGTTGCCTGGTAACCCTTCCCCAATATTCAGCATATGCAGAACAGCCTTTACTATTTTGTACACCTGTGCATTGACTCAGTACTGAGACGGCAGGCATGTAGACTGGTTCTCTTTGTTTTTAGCTAATGTCATTTGTCTATTTACTTCCCATTCCAATCGCTTTCTCTTGCTTTTTCACCCCATAGTTTTGGAATGGCCCATAAGGAAGCATTTTACTTTAATACCATACTCATGTTAACATATACCATTTTATTTAATGTCAAAGTGTAAACAAAGGCATTCAAACCTGTATATTTACACACCCATAAATTACAAAAGACCCCAGTCTAGTCTTACATTCCCTCACTCTGCTGCGTTTTTGTTTGTGGGCATGAGAGAGCGAGAAACATAATTCTCGCTCTTCTCTCCCACTCATATAAGGTCTCTTACTCCTTCCATCTCATATGAAACCATTTTGTCTTTGTTGGTTTGTTCCGTCTTTCGCCCACCTCGCTTCTCATGTTGGTAGAAGGGAACTGAGACATGTTTGTTCAGCTCACTGGGGCAAGCCCCTGAAAAACTGAAAGTTTGTTCTTTCATTGGAGTTTTCTTTAGTTTCCAGAGATGTTTTACTGTAAATAACCAAGCCACTGTACTATGACATAAGGTCATAGCACCGCCATTATTTTCTTGACAAAATTTGTCAAGGCCACTTATACGTTCTTTGTCATTTCACATTGATTTGACCTAAAAGAGCTAAATAGTGTACGATTGTGACTCCATTGCTTTTTTTTCTTTCTCTAAACCCAGGTGCTAGTTCTCCCACAGAAAGCTCATGCTATCACTCATCTCAGTGTAAAAAAAAACAGCTCTGTGTGATCCATTGGGACTGCCAACATACAATCAGATTAACTGGGTGCAGAAAAGATAACACTTTATGTTATTATTATGTTAAATGAGTAAGAAATACAGATTTGACTCTGTCAGGTTTTATCCAGTTCTATTAACTGTTGGAAAATAGACGAATAGCTTCTGCAAAAACTGATAATGATCTGAATAAACTAATAAATAATGTAAAAGAAGGGGTTTTCCTTTGGTATAAAATGTGTGGTGTTGGTCTTATGACGGTTTGTGTCTTATATGTGCTGTAAGTCATATGTGTGCTGTGAGTCATATGTGTGCTGTGAGTCGGTTGGGTGCTGTGAGTCTTATGGCGGTGTGAGTCCTATATATGCTGTGAGACTTTTGGGTGGTAGGACACTTTTGGGGGTGGAGAGTGGTAATATCACCCAGGATCAAGGCGAGGTGTACCAACTTCTGGCCAATCACAGAATCTGCACTAGAAAATAAATCATATGTGCAAATGGCCGAAACACAACTCTGCCCAAATAAGGAATCAATCTATGCATACATTCACTTTAATGGGGACATATTAATTCACCTTTATAGGTGGTGTGAGTCCAATGGGTGGTGTTAGTTTTCTGGGCGGTGTGAGTCTTTTAGCAGCTGTTTACCAACTCTTTCTCTTCCCCCGTCACCCCCTACATCCAAACCCCCACCCCCTACCCGCAGACCCTCTCACCTCACAAAGACTAGATTGTTCCCTGTAGATGCCGGGAACTCGACCCAATCCAGGGGCAGCTGTCTGAAATATCCACACACGCCTACACCCTTCGACACGTACACAGCGCAGCTACACCCCCCCCATAACCCTCGACCCCCTCTTCTACAAAAGAGGGTGCCAAGGGCTTATGGACAGACATTAAAAGGGTACCCCTTCCACCCTCTCCTAAACCCCAGCCATATAGTCCCCCTCCCCCGTTCCTGTCCCCATAACAACCTCCCACACCCTCCTGATCTACTTGTCCCAAAACAACCCCCACATGGCTGTCCACTCTACCCCCTCCACCAGCCAAACACCCTCTAGCTGTAGTTCACTCTTCACCGTGTTAACCCTTCACTGACACACACACACAGACACACCAACATAGGAACACAGTGGGGTTTGTTTTTCTCCATTGCCGGGTTTTCCATCATGGCAGACAGCACGGGCAGGAAGTTGTGAGTCAAGACTTCAATCACAGGAAGTGGCTGTGAAATGGAGAAAACACAAAACCAACAAGATGCCATTATCCAAACGATTCGGTGGAACTCTTCTTACTCTATGTACAGTATGTGGTATTGTGTGTTCACACACACATCTGTGTGTGTGTGGTGGTGTGCAGGTTCACTGTGTGGATAGGGAGCGGGGGTGGGGCCCCCCTAAATGAGTGCAAGCTTATAGGAAACAGACATTCTGAGCGTTTGTACCACAAAGCCCATTTCACTTCTAACTTGTCCTGCCAGGACCACACCCAGGCTCTGCCCGACTTCTGTGGGCCCGATAAACCTGATTACAGCCCCAGCGTCGAGGAGCAGCCTTATGGGCCTTAAAACCATAATAAACCTGCGGAATGGAGACAAGATGTGTGTCAACAACACACGATACTTAGAGGGGCCTTCTCGTCTGGCAGAGGTGGCGATCCGTTTCCCTCAGGTAACGACTCAGACAATGACCCCCCCCCCGCCTGGAGCTGCTCATATCGGCTTATTGGTTCAGGGTGATATGATACAGAACTCTGGTGAGACCAAACAATAGCCAAACCTCTCCCTGTGCGTGTGTGTTCATGTGCTTGGTAATGCAGGATTTGACCAATCTCATTTATTTTAGTCGGGTGCAGACCGCAAATAGCTAATTCATTAAAGTTGTGTGTTTGTCCCACCTTACGATGCATGAGTGTTCAGGAGACTAAAGTAACGAATGTAAATGTTTTATCTGTGTGTGTATGTGTGTGTTGTTTGAAGAAGGTACAGTTGAAAAACTGTAGAAGTCAATATGTGTGGTAACCCAGGTAACATGATAAATCTACAGGTTGACCAACAGTTGTTTTTGGGAACCTGTATTTTGCAATAATTTGCATAGATTTCGATTGAATAGCCAGTCATAAAGATGTAGCCCTATGAACTACATTCCACAAGGATGACTAAAATTTATGGATGTGTGATTAAAAGCCTTTAGGACTTTTGGGATAGGCCTTGTTAATCATGGCCTTTTATGAGTGTGTATGAATAAATGTGAGATCACGTATGTCTGAACATAATTTCATAAGATTTTGATCTGACCGACATCAGAAGCCTAAGCCGCTTCTTTTGCTCAGAGGTTGTAACTCGACCCAGGGGTGCATTGCACTGTGATTGCCTTTGGCAGGAAGCCAACTCTTGTCAATGTCTGTTTATTCATCAGAATAGCAAATCAAGATGACAACTGATCCCCAGGTCTGTTGTTTTAGTTATAGCCAGGCCCAGCCACCCTGAGGACAGAGAACTTAACTCTGCTCCACGAAGAATACTTGTTTGTGCTAAGACTCACCTAAAGCTTTTTGGGGGATTTTCTAGTGAGCCACCAAATCAACAAAACCAATGTTTCCTCAAGCAGGAAGTAGTCTTCTTCAACCCACCAGTAAGTCCCTACATAGTCACACACTATTCGGGACACAGTCTGGCATAATTTAGCTGACATTAACCTGAACACGGCCCATGGTTTTTTGTTGTTGAGATCTATACAACTGAGATTGTCTGGGTGTAAACGTTTATGAAACTGATCCTTGAGTGTGTTTCAGTGCTTGGGCCGTTGAGGTGTGTGTGCTTGTCCTTAGGATTTGTATATCGGTGCTAGACGTAGGCCCATCCCCATTCACCACCAGAGACAGGAAGCTGCCAAAGCTACACCGACACCTGTGTCAGTAAACACAAGAAACACAGGAAGTGAGGGAGCATGGGGGAGTAGTACCAAAACAGAGGGGAGAAACACGTCATCTTAAGATCTTTCTACTTCCTTTCTCTGGCTCACTATTACTCTTAGCCTTCTTTTCATTTGTTCTGAAATATCTGTATTTACTGTTTCGTACTCGACTTAAACCGCCCTCTCTCTCGGTTCATCCACTCTGCTTTAGCTTTTAACACTCTTCCTCGCTGCAGCTGTTGGTCCCGAAGAGGTGTGACGTCACGGTGGCACAGCCAATCAGGCGCTGTTGTCGAGGTAGAACGGAGCAGCGGAGCAAAAGCAGAGGGTGGAAAGAAGGCTGTGGTGTGGTAGGCCTGGCGTGGATAAACACTTCCTCATTAACAGCAATGACAACCAGACCACCATACCTCCATGTTTAGTTTCCTTGCCTGGCCGGGATAACAAACCCAGCCTCTATGAAGCGATTCCCACCGGTGTGATCTACAGATATCATATCCTATAACCAACCCCCAGGCCCTTGATTGTGAGATAAGCAAGGCCACATCATCCATCGTACCCCCCCGCCCCTCCCTCCACTACGATGAAGGAGGGGTTGTTCGACTGGACCGGAATGTACCGATCCTGGTAAAGGGTGAGGGCCTGGCAGGGGTGTGACTTGTGTGAGGAATGCAGGAAGGGCACTGGGTGGGTGGGTTCACAACCATGACCAACGAGGGAGCTGGAGGCCCAAGGAAGCCCTCATTTTGGTCTCCCAGTCCGATTAATATTCCTTGTCTCTCCCTTCAGCCTTGTTCCTCAGCTTTTGTTTCAATCAAACAGAACCATTTAAGACATCTCTTCATGACTTATTATTCTATATTCGATCCAAGTGTTTGTGCAAGTATATGGTGCCACAGAACACCTCAATGAGGTGATAAAGTTATAACGCAAAGACAATAAACGAAGGTTATCAACAAAGATACGTATTTTTATAGAGTTCTTGACAATGTAGGGAAGATTGCGTTGCACTTATCTTTCCAGTTCCTCTCATATTATGAAGTTGTTTATTTATGCCCTGGGCTAATCTACAGAGGATTTCCTGCAGAACATGTTTGTTGTTCAGTATAATCTTGATGTAAGACCACCCTCTGGTGGTGAATAGACAATGTTCAGTTCAACATCATTTAAACCT
Source organism: Novumbra hubbsi (assembly GCA_016801125.1). Taxonomy (NCBI): domain Eukaryota; kingdom Metazoa; phylum Chordata; class Actinopteri; order Esociformes; family Umbridae; genus Novumbra; species Novumbra hubbsi. The sequence continues at coordinate 1,527 of JACXGK010004332.1, read as the reverse complement.
CAAAATCTTTATGAAACCCAACAACAGCAGAGGTAAAGCTATTTATTGACAAATGTACACCTCTGCAACTTCAGCACAGATCCAGATAAATGTCACGGCATAATATCGCTCAAAGTGAACTCTAACAATGTAGACAAGGCAACGTATAGCTCTTTGGACTGACTGTCAATCTCTGAATTGTTCTACCAATGTTTCAGTTTAAACCAAGAAAGTGCTCTCCCTATCAAACCTCAACCAGAGTTTTGGAGCTTTGCGTGATGACACAGAAGTACACAGTACTTTAAATGGAAAAGTTAGAGAGATTAATTATTGTGTCATGATTATTATATGGCATTTAACCCTTCTTCTCCATCATTGTTACATGATTACGAAGACGGGTGCTAACATCTGAAACTGGAGCTAGTTTAGTTTGGGTGTTGCTTCCCGGAAGCAGCAGGAAGAGCAGGCTACTGTACTGTGGCTAAAAACAAGCCGAGACCTGCTCACGCTCGTGTGAGCATTCAAAACCCAGTCTCCATGACAACAGCTTCTTAGACTCTCATGCTCTCTGATTGGTTAGAGAGTTTCGAGATGAGTTCCGCTCACTCCCGTGGCCAGAAACAGCTCTCCTGGAGTGCAGGCGGTTGGAGCTCAGCGGGGCGGGCTCTGTGTGGCACACAGGTAGAGGGGCGTGGGTGTGTCAGCAGTCCCCCTCCAACGTGTCCTGGTCCTGAACCAGCCCTCCCTGCTGAATGGCGGCTGTCGCCATGCTGATGGCCTCCTCCAACGTCTGCTGCTCCTCTAGCTACACACAAACACAGAACTCACGGTTGGTGGCTCGGATGGGCCCTTAGGCAGCACCATCATCCCTGCGTTGGCACTGACCTGAACAGCGATCTGGGTGCCGTTTGCAGTGGCCAGGAGCGCCACCTGCTGGTAGTGGGGCCCGGAGCCCTGAGAGCCGCCCGTCATGATACCATCCGACGTCACTATGGCAACCTGTAGAAGAGCGGTAAAACTTTACTCGACGACCAACTTGGCTGCACTACAAAATGGATGTGCAAGATCAAATAACACACTAATAACCCCCTGAAGGCAGTGTGTGTGTGTGTGTGTTTAACCTACCGGCTGCAGCTCCTCGCTCTCCTCTGTAACCATGGTGATGTGGTGGTGGCCCATGGTGGTCATGTCAGTCTGGTGGCTCGGCAGGGAGATAGCTGTCCCGTCCTGTGTTACCATGGTGATGGCCGTGCCGAGCGCCTGTAGCTCCTCTGCCGACAGACCCACCTGCCAAGACAGAACCAGTCAGGAGACAAAACACCTAACAGACATACCTTGGGTGGGGTTAACAAGGGTTCCGTTTGCAGCAAACATTTCCAAGCTTGTCTACGGAGTAAATGTCCCCTCCTCAGATGTAGAAGACCAACTCTAACAAGCTAGTCGATGGAGTAAATGTCCCCTCCTCAGATGTAGAAGACCAACTCTAACAAGCTAGTCGATGGAGTAAATGTCCCCTCCTCAGATGTAGAAGACCAACTCTAACAAGCT
>JACXGK010004331.1:0-38939 GCA_016801125.1 Novumbra hubbsi | reverse complement strand
GAGCTGTTGAGATAAGCACAAACAATAAACCACACCGGGTGTGGCTAGAAAATGAACCTAAGTAGGCTCCCCAATCAGAGTCAACTGAATGCAGCTGCTCTGACTGGGGAGCCCACAATGGCATGAAGAGGGCTAGAGGCCTCACAAAAAGTCTTGCCCTGAAATGGCCAGGGGCTCGCAGCCAGGGCATGACAGAGCCGGGAAAGTGAAAAGTATGTTTTTGTAACCCAAATTATCTCCATGCTGTTGGTGAAAACGATTGTGTTCTCAGTCACACCTATTAAAAACCTGTGAAGATACAGGGAATTGTGGGACAATTGGGAAGCATCCTATGAAATGGGCATGTTTGTTTTAATCCCTTCGATCCCTTGAGCGTTCACATGATTTAATACTTTTTGACTGTGAGCAAAGTGATGCCAACTCACAACTCATGAAGAGACTAGGAATCGTTACACTGTTGCCAATCCTCCCAATGCTTGGGACCTTAGTGGGAAACTTCGCATTCCCTCAATAATGCAGCAGTCTGACCGGAGCCAGATGATCTACACTGTTGTTTACATGACACCTGGCTTGGGACGAACAGGCCAGATCCGACTTGGCAAAGCAACCAGAGGTAGATGGTCGATCTAAAGAGGAGAACCATCAACACGGACGGTGTGATCACCCCCCCGCCCTGTTCTCCCGGCTCACCCATGACTGAAAACCACGTTCCAATCCAGGTCCGTCTACAGGCACGCTGACCACATGACACCGGCCCCATCTACTATGCCAATGAGAGCTCCTACAGGGAGGAGGCTAGAGGCCTGGTGGAGCGGTGGCACAAACACGACCGTTCCCCCAAGGTCTTTTCAAAGATTGACCGTCTCTCCACTTTAAACTCCCCCACAGAGCCCCTTCTCATGTACACATACTCACCATCCATGTACTCAACCCCTTGTTCTCCATGTTCTACACACAAACACATACACCCCCACACACACACACACACACACACACACACACACGCTTGACGACGCAGCCCCATAAGCAAAACAAACTGCTATGCACTGTTGGTTCTGACACCTTTCTATCAGAACCAGCATGAGCTTATTCAGCAGTTTGAGCATCAGTAGATTGCTCAATGTCAGTTCAATGCTCAGTTCAATGCACAGTTCAATTGGTCAGTTCAATTGGTCAGTTCAATGCTCAGTTTGCCAACTGTCTGAGAATTCCACAGCTTCAACAATAATGACTTGGCTCCATCTGTTTTGAATAGGAATTGTTTAAAATAAAAACAACGTCTCTGAGGTTACTCAGCCCGACAAACACGGAGAGCGTAGTTACTTTCCCTGCACCTTTCTCTCATTAAACACAGATACAGCCCAGGTGGAGACCTATATAAAGTACTATTGTCTCCTCTCTGCTATTTAAAGTACCCTCCCGGGAGCTGCTCTCTGTGTTTGTAAAAGGCATTCCAGAAAGGCGATGGAGCTTTGAAGCCGGCGTCAGCCGATGGGTTTACCTTGGAGTACAGCCTTGTCACCCATCAGTCTCTGCAGCACGTCGGGGCCCAGCTTGTTGAAGGCGTCATTGGTGGGTGCAAACAGGGTGTACTGACCCGGCTGACCCAGCTTCTCCAGCAGTCCCGAGGCCTCGGCAACCTCCTGTGGGGGGACATCACATCCTCCGTGACACACTCCACATTCCTAATGCGTGCTCGTGAATTAACATAACGTACTAAAACGAAAAAAAAACGCAGTGGGCAAGATGATGAGAGTAAAGGGGATAGAGTAGTGGGAAAGGGAGAAAAAAATAAACTCACGACAATACTGGTGAGCTCGTCGTCCACCTCGAGGAACTCGCGGATGTTGTTATTCACGGCAGTGATGACACGGTCAATGACATGCACCACTCCGTTGGTGGCAACCTGGTTGCCATGGATGATCCTGGCACAGTTCACCGTCACGATCTTCATACATAACAACACACCACATGGGACACCCACAGCACAGTCAGCATCACGACCGACGTGACACAATACGCGCGTCCCGCAACCTTCACGCGACAGAACCTGGCCTTCCGATAACCACAGCTTTACTCGTCTCACGACATGGGAGCCGGACACACGTCATGGTTCCTGGTTAACCGTATCACCCTGTGTAGGGCGCCACTTGGGACTAGATCAGTAGGAGCCCTACCCCGTTGGAGTAGTGGTTGATGTAGAGTCCCAGGTCTTGGTACATGGAGGTGACCACCAGGCCATTCCTCAGGTCCTTGGTCAGCAGCCGTTTGTTAGCCATGTGGTAATGAAGTGCGTTGTACAGCTCAATGTTCACGTTGCTGACCAGTGCGGACCGCACTTCCTGAGAACAGAGAAATGTACAGGTTAGTATCGTCCATTTTAAGGATGAGGGTGGTCAGCCTAACCTGTGTTTTAACAAAAAAGCTCAAAAAAGCTCTCCGATTCATAGACCGGAGCCATGAAAGCAAGTCCTTAATGTCCATGAAATTATGATTTGAACCATGTTTTGCGGCTTAACGGCAAGGCAAGCAGAGAAGACTACAAGCTACAGGTTTGACAGATGTGGTGATGTGTGGCGGTAATAAAGCCATTGCTAAGATGGCTACATAAGAGAAAGGGGCTCGTTTGGGCCAAGAAGCACCGCCAGTGGACTACTGAAGACTGGAGAAGATCTTATGGGCCAAAGCATTAACACTTGAAAGCTTACACAGGGTTTTTATATAGCCTCAATTAGGCAAAAGTACAGTTCCTCAGTATATGACATCATCTGTCAAACAGGGAGGAGGAAGTGTGTCGGTCTAGGACTCTTTTGCTGGATCCAGAGATGGCGACTTGCTATGAGTGAGTGGCACCCTGCACCTAAACAGTGACCACAGGATTTTGCGGTACCATGCAATAGCCTTTGGTGTACACCTCGTTGACCAGGGGTTCATCCTAAGTCAAAGACCCAAAACACACCACCAGGCTATGTCAGAACTACCTTAGAAAAAAAGAAGATGGCAGGCATTGGATCATGGAATAAATCTTTAGACCGGTTGTGTACATCGGTGGCAGACAAAAGTAAACACCTCTTGGTCCTTTCCAAATAATTTAGTGTTACATGAAAACAAAATGGATCAAGTTTTTCTGCCACTTAATATACTAAAGAATTAAAGTTCTGATTTCAACTAACCTTCGGCAACAAGTCCCAGGCTTCGTTGCTAGGAGAGAAGAATGTGAATGATCCAGAACCTTCTATCTTCTCCCTCAGCTTAGAAATATCAGAGTACTGCTGGGTGGAGATGGCTTTGACCAGGCCCAAGGTACCATACACATTGTCTATAGGGGCCACTGAAGAACATGGAAGACAAGATAAGCATGATTACTCTGTTAGGTAGGGTTATTGCACATATAGGGTCACTAAGCAAAATGGAAGAGAAGAATACGATGTAATTAACCATTATTAATCTAAAGTAGAGCAGTACGTACCATTTGGAACATAATTAAGTTTTGTCAAAACATCCATAAGAACCATAAAGAACCTAGATGGAAAGAATGTGTTGGCCGTATAGTGTGCCAGCTAAACCTTTACGTTAAACTCTTAACCTTTGAGGTACTCCATATTATCAAGCATTTTGATAATGCTGTGTACCAATAGCAATAACAATAAGGGCACTTCAAACATGGGTGTCCTGTACCCCAGGGTTAGCCTAGACAACTGGATTCAGCTGAGGGACAATTTGTACCTCGCAACCCCTGAGGTACCTGACAACAGGGGCACCCGCTCAGCCTCAGGACCAGGACACACCAGGTGCATGCGGATAACTACCAGGCAGAAACCCAGCAGATCTCCGTAACATTCAACACACTGTAGTTACCTGCAGGGCATCCTTTGTTTCCCTCCATTTTCATGTAGCCCGGACAGCATTCATATAACACCGTCCTACAAAGATGGAGACACACACACACACACACAGGAACTCATCAGAGACAAAACCTTCCCACAGACATGGGGACACTGTGTGGTGGAGACGGTAACGGTGGAGACAGGACTGACATGTCACACTTTAGATAAACATAACACACAGAGAAAAACAGAGCAAGCTAGAGACAGATCCAATGCTCTGTTTGATTATTTAGAGTCGGGGTACATTAACAGCAGTCACCACATCCTATGTAATTACAGTGTTCTGGAACATCTTTCAGTACAAAAGCATGTTGTATATTTAACCTGGACCTTTTCCAAGTAGACTTCATATAAATCATCACTAATGCTTGAACTGAACGTCTGTTTTTCGTGCTCCCGTTAGTGTGCTTGGTTGTTGCCACATGTTCCTCATTATTACCCATAAGGCCATGTGGTCCCAAGGCCCTGGCCAGAAGGACTCTCGGGTAATGCCGATAAACTGTGTGCTTCCCAAAGTGCGTCCTACATAGAGTGCCGTTTAGGATGAAGCTATAAACTACCAAGGACCCTGTCTCTTTGAAGCTAAACATTGAGTCTTACCCTCTCTAGTCCACGATTAAGCCTTGGTTAACCTCAAAGCAATTATATTTGGGGTCTTTGAAATAGCATGTTGCAATCAGCTGGAAACTTTGGTTAGGAAATGAAAATCCTCAACTACTGCATGTGTCAGATCCTGTAGAACGCTCTGTGTGGAAACTGTAATTACTTGTGAGGGAGGATGTGGGGCAGTGACACTAATGTTTCACATTTAACATCAATCAGAATCACTGTGGGACACACACACCACCTTTAACATCAATCCGAATCACTGTGGGACACACACACCACCTTTAACATCAATCCGAATCACTGTGGGACACACACAACACCTTTAACATCAATCCGAATCACTGTGGGACACACACAACACCTTTAACATCAATCCGAATCACTGTGGGACACACACAACACCTTTAACATCAATCCGAATCACTGTGGGACACACACACAACACCTTCAACGTCAATCAGAATCACTGTGGGACACACACAAAACACCTTCAACATCACTTAGAATCACTGTGGGACACACACAACACCTTTAACATCAATCAGAATCACTGTGGGACACACACACCACCTTTAACATCAATCCGAATCACTGTGGGACACACAAAACACCTTCAACATCAATTAGAATCACTGTGGGACACACACAAAACACCTTTCACCTTTAACCACATCTAGAATCACTATGGGACACACACAAAACATTCATGGTTTTCAGTGGCTAACCCCAATGTATGTACTAACCCAACACAAGTCATGTTTTTAGACCCAGTACCTCTTTAGTTTTGGCACATAATCTATGACGATAATGGGGTCAACATAGTTTTGAGTGCAGACTTAACGATCTTGACCTGTTGAGATGCTCTCATGTCTGCCAACACAGGTTTTGGGAAACGGAGATCTGGCCTAAATTATGAGTGAATGCCTCACAAGGGGATTTGCTGGAATTTCTCACCCTCGACAAAACAGGAAATAGTTTATGGCAACACAAAGAGTTTTATTTGAAAATGATCTCAAACCCCTTGACATTAATGGCTGTTTATATTCTCCAAGTTCATCTGCCGTGCTGTAACGCTTCTACTAACAATTCCTAACTGGTAGTTGCAGCATAAGCATAGGATAGAACTCAGAGGTCACTAGCTGACCACTTGCATGGCTGCTCTCTGATTACAACACGGTTATGTGTCTAGCCTGAATAAATCAATAAACACAAGACCATTAATACTGAAAACGAAGGAAACATGTTCAGAACCACGGACAGCTGCCTACAAGCCATTGCATAAAACAGCGCCTCAACCAGAGAAGAGACAGCTGGAAAGTCTGTGTTTTGCTTGCTAGTGTGCTTGTAAGAGGGTTTTACGGGCTTGAGAGGGGACAATGACCTCCTAGATGGATTTTCTTCACATTTGCTGAAGACTAGTCCAGGTCATCTGAAAGCCACCACGGATTTTAACAGAGGACAGGAAGTTATCAAAGTTAAAGTTGAACACCTTATAGAAAATGGCCTTGCTCACTTGAGAATTGAAAGCCTTCTAGTAAAGTTCCTCTGCTGTGTGAATTTACTATAGAAATGTATGGATTTTTATTTATGGAATTTGTGGATGTGTGTGTTTGTATACGTGTGTGTGTACACACGGGTGTAAGCACCTACATGTGTGTTTACTTGTGGATTTGCATGCATGTGTGTGTATTTATGTGGATGTGTGTTCATGCATCTGCATACATGTGTATGTGTATGACAGAACCTCACAGACTTTTCTTGACATGCCTGTATATGCCCAAAGGTTTTTTCCACGCTTTAAGAATAAATTGCTTTCTCTGAGAGAAATATTCTCTGAGACAAATGAATGCAGACCAGCAGCTTGCTGAACAAGTCTGGACAGCACACTATTCCCCCATTCTGGAATGCAAAAATTACAGATTGTACAATTAATCTGCAATTTATTAACATGCAAATAACTACAAGGAGTAGGCAACATTACGGCAAAAAAGTCAGTGGTACTCTTCCAACCTTACATGGCTGAGAAACATAAATACAGTAGACTCTAATTAAGTTGAATTAGGTTTAACTCCCTGCTCTTTGAACCTGCATGACCCTGACTGTAGAGAACTCCATAATTGATCTGACTCACTGAATAAGGCGATTCTGGATCCTGGCAATCAGTCTTTTGTGTGATGGTTTTGAGTAATGGTTTATGGTTGCTCAGTCTGCCGTGGCTTGGAACCTTGGGCCAGCTGTGCTCTCTAATCAACAACCCCCCTTGGATGCCTACACACCAGATAAATAGTTCCACATGTTTTCTATGTTTCCATGGTAGCTGGGTCCACGGCAGAACAATGGAACCATGCCTGGATCAACAGAGAGTGACTGAATGGAAAGGGGGTCGAGGGCAAGATGGTAGCAAGGTTTGCAGGGGTGCCCTCTTCATACACTGTATAGTGACAGACTGGACGAGGCCTAAAGTCTGCGGGCAGTTCAGAACTGTCTGAATGTTTTGAACCGATTTTTGATTGTTTGGGTTTTCATTAGTTGAGAAAAACAACATACAGACAGACACATTGGTTTATTTCCTCAGTGTGACTACACTCAGTAGACAGGAACAGATCAAACCAATGAGAAAAGGAAAGCTTGCAAGACTGTGTACAGTAGCGCACTACTTTAACCATTTAAAAGCCTTTGTACAGTAGTGCACTACTTTAACCATTTAAAAGCGGTTGTAGAGTAGTGCACTACTTTAACCATTTAAAAGCGGTTGTACAGTAGTGCACTACTTTAACCATTTAAAAGCGGTTGTACAGTAGTGCACTACTTTAACCATTTAAAAGCGGTTGTACAGTAGTGCACTACTTTAACTATTTAAAAGCTGTTGTACAGTAGTGCACTACTTTTACCATTTAAAAGCGGTTGTACAGTAGTGCACTACTTTAACAAAGGATACCAAGTGAACACAGACTCTGAGGGGAGAGGAGTCGTGGTCCATTGCCGACTGCCATAGTTGCCTTCCTTTGAACTTAGCCCAGGGAAACGTGAAAGAGGATCGGGGGACTAGCAATCACATATTCCCTGGTGAGGCAGAGTCAGGAAACCCATCACTCTCCCAACCCACCCACCCCCACACACACACCAGAGAACCCAACCATGTGGCTGGGCCATGGGGCTGGAAACTTCCCCCCGCCTGCTCAGCAATTCCACTTTAAACTGGAAACGGTGAATGTCAGTGAGACAAGCATACTACGGCAAAACTAGCATGGAGAGAATGGCACCGTTTCCAGTCAAAAAAAACGAACTACATATAGCTTGGCATATCATTATCAGATTATGGCTACTTCTCAAAAGACACGCTATTCCTTATTAGGAAGTGCTCTTCTGTCTACGGTACAACGTACTGGGAATAGGGAGCCATTTGGAACCCAGATAAGGACACATGCACTTCTAATGCCCTACAGCCATATTTTCCATGGATTGGGGTTAGACGTCTGTACAAACCTAACCTGGTTAACACTTTCTAAATTATACAGTGTTCACCCTGCTTGTGATGTTTTGGTACAACCACTGTACTTGCATTGATTCCTAAGAATTGTACGTGAGACAAACAAGCCACAAATTCCCGCTCAGCACAGAAAACAAACATTGGCATTCTTTTCTGCTAATGTTATCTATCTTGTCAGTAATATTGATTTACTTTAATCAGGCCTTTGTAGGATTTAAACTGTTATGATAGTGGTTTGGACACTCATAGTACTATCCCCCCACCATACACCACCCTGGACTAGCAGTACTATCCCCCCTCCCTACACCACCCTGGACTGGCAGTACTATCCCCCCACCCTACATCACCCTGGACTAACAGTACTATCCCACCACCCTACACCACCCTGGACTAACAGTACTATCCCCCCACCCTAAACTAACAGTACTATCCCCTCTCCCTACACCACTCAGGACTAACAGTACTATCCCTCCTCCCTACACCACCCTGGACTAACAGTATGCTGTTAGTCCAGCATACACCACCCGGGACTAGCAGTACTATCCCCCCACCCTACACCACCCTGAACTAGCTAGTACTATCCCCCCACCCTACACCACCCTGGACTAGCTAGTACTATCCCCCCACCCTACACCACCCTGGACTGGCAGTACTACCCCCCACCACACACCACCCTGGACTAGCAGTACTATCCCCCCTCCCTACACCACCCTGAACTAGCAGTACAATCCTTGAGTTATCCCAGCCATACCTTACCTTTGGGGACTCTTACACCCGCCAGTTCAACAGCAATTACCTGACCAGGGGCTCCAAATGATACCAGAGGTGGAAAATATTTTTTGTTTTGTTCATTTTAAGTTTGTTACTTTGTGCTTGGTTACACAAAGATACATTTTAGTTGTAGAAGAATGACAGTTCCAGGGAACGTAAAGCAGAGCCCCACCCCTAACTAGGTCCCATGGATGTATTAAGAGAACGCGCCCCAAGGCACAGCCACAGGAGAGGGAAACTTAGTTCGATGTCTTGGGTGCTTTCCCAGTCCTTGTTTTCCTCTGAGCTACTGCATCCCCGCCAAGAAAGATGAAGAGAGTGTCTCTGTACTCGCACTGAACCCTCCCCGCATTCATATTGCCAAATACATTTATATACGATCCGTTATGTCACCAAGATGGGGACTTACATCTGGCTTGTCCCACCACTCTCATCATGAGGGACCTTCTCCTTGGAAACACCCTCTGCGGAGACCCGCTTCATTCAACGTGGCGTCCTATTCAACGTGGCATCTAACTCTAGGTGCTGTGCCTTCTCTTTTGGTGACATTCTTAACTCATCTTGGGCTTCCATGGGTGTGATGTTTCATATCTACTTTATCTACCTGTTACTACAGGTTTGTCTAATATTGCTTTCAGATAGGAATGGTGGTTTTGTTTCTGAAAATTATACAGTATTTTTCATATGTCCAGTGATATCCTTTCGGATCCTTTATGTGAGTATACACTTACAAAGACAGAAAGATGCATCATGAACAGATGTCTGGGCCCCCTCCAAATTAAACGAAGATGACACTTTTAGGATTCAAATATCAAATGACACAGCTACAGGCCAATTATCATCTCAAAATGTCCTCATGGAGAGAACCAGCCCTACAGAGACTATAGGAATACATCTTCACTTCACTGGTATTGGCAAACAAATAGCTTGCAAATAAAACAAGCCTTAACAAAAAAAGGTGCAATTGCTTAGTAGCTGTTTTCAACAACAGTGCTGAAGACCGGTGGAATAACAACAACCTAGAGAGAACCTTTCTCTGTGAAGTAAAACTGTCAGCATTAACATGGTCTCCTATTCATCAACACATTAGAGCGGCTCTCTGTACACGCGTGTTGCCCAAGCATCACATGGATAGCCCCATGACTAGGAGAGACCGCGAGGGCCAATGCAGCTGCAAACATTCCACCAATGCCGTTGCTGGAGTCCAACTGCTCACAGCTCCCAAGCGCACAGCTTTCCGTTGGACATCTCCGCACTGACGCCATTTATTTTTTCCATCTATTCATTTAAAATGTATTATACGTTTTGTGCAGGTTTTTTACATTATAGGTCAGATATTATTTTTCATGTGCTTCCTGCAGACTGTGATGATTACCCCGCATGGCGCTGCTCTCCTTCTCTGGCACTCCACCTTGCCACCGTACTAACCACCAACAGATCATGTTTTGTCTCAAATCCAATGTGTCGGCTTATAGTTGTAACAAAAACACCCAAACAATAATATGTATTTTCACTTACATAGAAATGTCTGGGTTTATTATGTTTCATATTTTGTTTTTAAATATGTAGCATGTCATTAAAATACTATTTGACAGAATCTAAAAGCTTCATAAACTCTGCCAAATGCTTAGTACTCTGATATGAAGCATATTTTTTAAGCTTAGAAAGTGAATGCCAAAAGCAAACCTCAGTGGCCCGTAGTTCCAAAATATGGGTTAGGGATTTATGGCCCTTTTTATTGCTAAAAGTAGAAAGAAACTCTGGAGCAAAACACATGGACATTTCTAATGCGGTCCTCTAAATACAATCTGATTGTGATCATATGTGTTTGCAATGAGTATCTGTTTCGTGTAAGCAACACTACGTGGGAAACATTTCTGTACTATGAGTTCTCTTTTCCGTCTCCCAATACTCACAGCGTACTCTGTTTCCAATTAAAGTTTCAACCTCCAACCGGTAAATATGGCCGACATTACTGCTCCACAAGAGCCAGGAACCGACGGTGCACCACGTTTATATAATAATAATAAAAAAAACTGGATTTATGCAATTGTCTGTCTACCATGGGAGACCCTCACAGACGTCCATACTTAGGGTCTGTCCACCACTAACATGTAGCATCCTACTGGGGGGTGTTTGGTGACCATGTAGTGCTACAATGCACACCCCCCATCAGCTATGAGGTGGACAGTTGAGGAGACATATGCTTATTTGGGAAGATTACATATCCACAATGGGAATAGTTTCAGATTAGGAATTGAGCCATTGTATTACACAGTGCCATAGCATTTATAATGAAGCTATGAAAACTTAACCGACGAAAACTTAACACCGCTTTAGCAGACCACCGTGAAGATGCAACTCAACACAGGGAAATGTCCCTACATATACTATTGTTCCGGGGCACTGGGATTGGATCTTAAGACTAGAGGGAAGAGTGCCCCCTGCTGGCCCACCAACAACTCTTCAAGCTGCACCTGGTGTTTCTGTCCCAACATACACTGGTTGAAGAGAAGATACTTTATGTTCCGTCATCCTTCTACAATAATGTTGACTGCTGTTCATTTCATTTTCATTTATGCAATCCTTCTCATCTCACCCTCTCAAGTTCAAGTTTCATTATAGCTCTGTCATGGGTCTCTTTGTTTCTCATCATGTTGACAATGCTTTGAGAAAATGTTCAAGTACAACATCTCCTTACATTGCTCTTGGATTAGCAAGAAACATATTCAAAGATAACCCATAGTCTTTGTTATATTCCTACTCCCTGGCTCTGTCCCAATATATCTATGGAGTGCTGTATTTTTGGCTGACTGATTCGGAATGGTAATAATAAAATCCACTCTTCCCGTACCATCCCCTATTCAGCCCATGCTACAGCCACCCTCTGGGACTTATTCAAAATGTCAAGAACAGCACACACGTCTGCTACACTCTTCTAAGAGAGCAATGGTTAGCCAGTTTCCAAACTCAGTGTGAAGGTTCTGTGGTCCACACTTTATGATATTAAATAGAACTAGGAAGCATCCTAGAGAACATTTAGTGTTCATATGGACATTACCCTGAGGCAAATGGGACTTCATCATTCATAGGTCTGTCGCTGTGAAATAGCACCCATTTACCGGCATAGTCAAAAGAATTTACCAAGTGAAAACAAACTGGCTGTGCCCAAAGGGAATAGGCAAATGTCCCCTGTAGGACCTCTGGAAACCTCTGACCCTAGGTCCAGCAGTGTCATATTATTTCCTATTAAACCTAGAGGAAAGAATGTGTCCTAAAGGAGCCATAAATTTAAAACAAACAGCACTTACGTTTTCTTTCCACAGATGGCCCCCTGAAACCAATTCCGACATGTGCTGAAGTACTTCTTCTTGGTCCCCATGACCTGCTGCAGAGCGCATACATTGGGTCTGACGGCCACCGGGGAACCAGGGAGAAAGGGGGTTGAACGGACAGAGTTGGAATTGTTTTGCAGCTAACAAATAATTCACTTAGATTTTTTGTCCACATAACAACATATTTCCAATTTCTATTTTGTAACGTGTTTTTGTAAATATTAATATGAAACTACAGTTGCTCTAGGATGAAATATTTGACAAACATATTGTTTTCTGAAATGTTCAAATAAATCTGTAAAAGCAAAAGTTTTTATTAAAAACACCTTTTGAATGTCAAATGTTTTGATATTCTACTGACATGAGAAGAAATAATTCTGAGAGTAATTATTTCAGACAGAAATAATTTAAAAACTAACCTAATAAATAGTAAGGTTATACCAAACGAATAAATAAAAAAGTGAACATACCCCTCTTTCCTTGCCCTGACTTTACTATGGTAGACTATCTTATCATAAGCCGAAGAGTCTGCCATGTCAAAGTAAGACAGGAAAAATGCAGCAAAGAAAGCTGCAAACAGGTGCTTCATGGTGATATCCCAGGCAGCATACAAAGCTACTAAGAAATGGGAGAAGGCTAGAGAGAGCGAACTTATATAGGAGGAGAGAATCAATAGGCTGGCCAGCTGAGGAACTAATCCCAACCCTAGCTAGCTGACAGGAAAGAAGGCAACATACCAAAGACAGACCCACGCCTGGACCACCCGACACCCCTCCAAGACCATGTTACTGTCTAAACGCTAACTTACACTGCCGCTTAAGACAGGCTCCTGCTGCATGGCAGCAGGCTGTAGGATTCATACATTGTGACACGATGTGTGGTGATTGTTATTAAGTCATTAATGTCATACCGATCCGCTCCCAATGTTGTACTTCAGATCATTCTGAGATGACATTCAAATAAGTCACACATAGAGGACACCAAATAACATAGACTGTGGTATTCAACAAGCCTACTAAAAATACAATGCCGTAGATACCACCCTAGCACATAGAAGTCAGGACTTATAGTACCAGTCAAAAAGTTATTTTTAATTTGTCCTGCATAAAAAAACATTAGCCAGTGAGTTATATTGTTCCATAAAGATCACATTCAGGTCCTGTACAGGTGTGGTTTCAAAATACATAAGAACAAAGTTATGTAGTAGTACAAAGCAAGTCCCACGGTGGGAAGTTTTGGACCCGTGTTTTTGAGACCTGTAATATAAATGTGTATGAATAATTTGTATATAATATCAAATTGTATGTATTGTTTGTTTGTAATATTAAATTGGGTACTATGTTGTTGGGTATTGCCTCAACTCATAACCAAAGTATATTAGATTTTGTTGCCCAAGATTTAAGAGAGATATCAAGGTATCAAACATTGTCAGAGGGCTCTCTTTTGAAAAAAATGTATTAGCTCTAGAAAATTAAAATAGGTTTCATTCATAGTCAGAGGTCTTGACAATTAATTCAGTCCACAACAGTACAGACATTGTACAGAAGCACCAAATGCAGTCACATCGTTTTATTGCAGGGGACAATATCAATATCTATCCTGTATCAAAATGTAAGCTGGCCCTCTGCGTTTCTTATTCATGTAGACACAAAGCTCTTTTTCACAAGTAAACACAAAGAAATAGGAACATACATAAGCAATAGCCAGATGCAGTGATCTAAGTCTTCATTCAACTAAAAAGTTGGCGTTTGGTTGTCATGCAACCAGTGTTTTGGAGGGCTTCAGGGCAAACTTTCCAGTTGGAAAACTTAGTGCTTCTGAGGCCATTGACACATCTGTAAATATTTTTTAACCAGACTCGTTGATTTTTACCAGACTTGCTGATGATTTTATTATTGTATTATGACATATTTCTTTTTCACATAAAGTTGTTGCTGCAAATAAGGATGTGTTTGCAATCAACCTAAAAAAAGAATTCAATTTATACCAACAGACAGCATAATAAATAATTGTATTCAGACAGTCATTTGTATTCAAGGTGGCCTGCAGATTGAACAACGCACCAATACGCACCACATCAGCACCACATCAGCCTACAGTACAGGGCCTGTATTTACCAGTTCCTGTCACTTGGTGCAGCCATTTGCAATCAATTATACACAGACAGACCTTCATACTTACTGTTATTGGCACAGGGAGAATTAGAAACATATAGTAATTTGCCATTCAGATGTGTTTTTTATTTGTGAATAATGTATTGTAATTGCCGCAAAATTAATGAAACTTTTCTGAACTGTGTCTGAACGAGATGATGGCAGCACTAGTGAGAGGTGGATTATACAGAAGTAACAGTTTGTGTGTTGCCCCATCTAGTGGTTGGAGGGTAGTGTAGCATGAAAACACAAACAGAATAATCTCCAGTGGTTTAGCTCAACTGTTTCTAATCCCCTCTTTAGTCCTTGCCTCTCCTGCATTTGTGAAAGGTTCAAGGTAATTGAGAAGTGTAGGCGAGGACATTTTAAATACATGTGCTACTTCACCAATCTGGCAGGGTAGGAATTCCAAAATAAAAGTGGACAAAACCAACATAAAAACAATATATGTGAAAGACTTAATGGAACATTTTCGTTTGTAAATGTATGCTTGCTTTTCTCATTCAGTGTGAAAGAAGTGGCACCAGTGTGCAATATAAAGCAATATATTATAACCTTCAAACCTCAGATATGTTCTAAAGTAGGAGACAGCAAAGCAATTACGTAATTATCTATTTCGAAAATGTTGAGCAACAGTTCAAATAGGCTCCATTACTTCCAAATGTTTGGCACTTGGACTGCAGCGTACATGTTTCCTTTGAAGTCACAGCTAATGATTAAAACGTTGTGCCCACATCCCTACAGAAAGTACATCATCTTTCGTTTAGACAAGGCATTGTGCTGGGTTCCAACATTACCCAATCACACTCGAGGTTGTAACGCTTGTTATATGCACAGAAATATAGCATGGCTCTGATTAATCAACATAAATAGTGTGAGACCGCTAAATACATTTGATTCACACTCAAGTCCTAGGATTCAGACGTCCGCCAGAATGTATTACGAAATCTATGAACGATGTAAAGAATTAGTTCTCAGTGCCAGAAGAACTCCAGATGTTAGAGAATGATGCCTCTCAGCCTGTCTGTTAGAGATACCGGAGGAACAACAACACAACAAACACAAAACTGTATCAAAAAATAAATTATTTTCTGACTTGAACCACACAGTTATGGAAAAGCACACAATTCTGTTTTATGGGCAGTTTAACACAACACTCTCATATCAAATAATCTGTGGAAAAGACCCCTGTAGCCCCGGTTGTGTGAGTATTTTTTGGGGGGTGGATTAGTTTGCATGTGTTTAAATTTACATGAGACCAGAAAATAAACAAAAATAAACAAGTATTTTATGTGTTTTGATCTGTTCGACATATGTGGTATGGTAGGCAGGGATATGTGAAGTTGGCAGGAACTCCATGGTCATGGCAGTGTGCATCTGAATAAAATTTGAGAAAAACATTCTTGTACTTAAGATACTGCAGACACAGCAACATAGCTGTGTAGGCCTGGACTAGATGCTTGGGAGTACCCATAAATAAACAGCAAACGCTGTGTCACTGCCCAACCTCCCAAAACCTTAAACCTCCTGAACCTTCACCTTCCTGAACTTTCACCTTCCTGAACCTGAACCCTTCTGAACTTTAACCCTTGACACTTAACCTTGAGGAACAACCACGGCCTGATACGCAGGTCCATGGTCATAGAGGGGTCTGCAATTACTGGCACAGTGAAGCCTTATGTTCTACAGTTCAAAAGCTCTGATTTGAAGGCAAAGGACGACTATGAGTTTCAAATGTTCGTTTCAACGATTCAACTGATGATGCTCACTTGTATGTCATTTTTGCCTTAAGCCTCAGCTTCGGCAAATAAAAGGCATGTTCAATTGGATTTTGACCAGTCAAGAACCTTCAGCTTTTTGAGCCTATGATGAAGCTCTATCTAGTGAGTTTAGGAGGTTTTGCTTTAGCAGATGTTCTGCTGCTGCCGTTAGCATCACCAAATGAAGACTAGTGAGTTAGTTCCAATGGGAGCCATCCCAACATGTTTCACAGATGAGGTGAGGTACTTCGGATCTTAGTCAATTCCTCTTATTCTCCAGACTTTGCTCTTGCCATCACTTTAATGTTAATTCGTCTAATTGGTCCTTAAAACCTTTTTACAACCTATTCAAGCTATTTAAAGAAAGTTGTTTCAGCAAAATGTAACCCAGACATTTTGTTTTTGACACCAACATTTGGTTTTGCACCTTGCAGTGTAGCCTCAACATTTCAGGGGCAGTAATCACAAAACATTTTATCTTACCACTAGGAAGACTCCCAAACAGCACTAAAAGATTCACCAAGCTGCTGATACCAGCTTTTACTAAGGAATGGGGAGACGTCTTAAGCTAAGAGAAATGGCGGGTTTGACCCCATTGCTATGGATGATGTTGCGTTCCACAAACAAGCTTACTTACTACGCCCACTGTGATTGGCGGATAGGGGAGTGGTCTCTGTCTCTGTCAATTAATTCATAATAGCAATACTGTTTCAAGTTCCTGTGTTGAAACCAATATTTAAAAACAATGTAGGCTAAGTGTCCCTGATTAAACATGAAACCAAGAATGACATTCTGACAAGTGAAGATTTTGTCAGCTAATTGTCATGTTTGGCAGCTCATAAAGAAATGTACATTCATCTTATAATGGTGCAATAACTGGTGCAATTACAGTGTCCCATCTACAGCACCAACTTGGTCCAGCAATGGCCATGAAGTGGGCTTTTTTTCTTTAAAGTTTGTGAAGATCAACAAAAAACCTTATGAATTGTTGGACGAGTTGTGGTCTGGAGAGGGCTGGAGAGGGCATTGATGCAATATTTGACTGACGAATGGCTGAGATATTCCCAGTTCATCTACGCTGCAAAGCTGCATTTTCCTTTTAGCCAAGTAGCGCAGAGTTTTCAAAATCTTGATCTCAGATGTTATTGGGTTGTTTCTATTTGTTGGTGAAGTAATCCCTAACTAACTCTACAACAATTAGAATACCCTTGCAATTAAGGCGATACCTTTTTAAGAGCTCCTTATCAGAAAGCGTTTTTGAAATTTTTATGTCCCGTTGCAGATTGCCGGCAACAGCAATTTTAGGATTGTTGCTGAATAGTTTTTTGTGATTTAGGAGCCCTCGTGACTACCCCTAACTTTTCACAGATTTAGAAGATGGCTATTTGACAAATCACTAGCATGTTTTAGCACTAGAATTAGAAATGGAACATCCTAAAATTAGGAATGAGTCCTAAAATTAGGAATGACTTAGCAACTTTTAGCTTTAAGATGTTTTGTGAATACGGTCCCTGGTGTTTAATACGTCTGCAGATGGTAGTGGCTGATATGAATACCTCTTGGAGGGTGTTCCTGATCTGTCAGATGGTTGTTTGGGAACTTTATTCTAGAGCACATTCTTTGGCCATCAATCAGAGGCCTAATCACTGGTAATTTGATTAAATTAGTGATGTTCTTCTATTTAGAGATGTTCCAAACTGTTGTTGTTGGTTAGTTCAAGGGTTTTTTATCCACACTTCTTTGGTCCTCATGTTGAGAGACACTAAAACCAGAATCCAAAGACAAGCTTAAAGCCTAAAATCGTGAATAGATATTGACAGCTATCTTGTGCTTGCCTATTTAACAAACTACATTTAATGAACTCTTGAATGCATCTTTTAGCAATTCTGTCTATTGCACAGAGAAACTTGACGAGTTCCATACTGTTCCGTTCTTACTGATTACTACATTAAACACATGCAGTGTGACATTTCACCGTAACGGCCAGCAGACTGATTACTACATTAAACACATGCAGTGTGACATTTCACTGTAACGGCCAGCAGACTGCTAGAACACTGATTGACTGGGGACAAGAGCAGGACCAGGTGATTGTCTGTTAGACTCTGACATGACACCCCATTACCTAGTAATGACCAGAGCCCAGAGCACCAGGGGTCCTAGTTAGACTCTGACATGACACCCCATTACCTAGTGTTGACCAGAGCCCAGAGCACCAGGGGTCCTAGTTAGACTCTGACATGACACCCCATTACCTAGTGTTGACCAGAGCCCAGAGCACCAGGGGTCCTAGTTAGACTCTGACATGACACCCCATTACCTAGTGTTGACCAGAGCCCAGTGCACCAGGGGTCCTAGTTAGACTCTGACATGACACCCCATTACCTAGTGTTGACCAGAGCCCAGAGCACCAGGGGTCCTAGTTAGACTCTGACATGACACCCCATTACCTAGTGTTGACCAGAGCCCAGAGCACCAGGGGTCCTAGGCCTGGCATGGCCATCTGTCTTTGCCCTCTCTTTATGTCCTGTGCTTTTGGAAAGTGCCGAAACCATGACTAAGGGAATGAATTACCACAAAATCCTTTTGCAACACTAAAAAGTATGTAAAAGCCTGTCGATAACTCAACATTCCCAGACGAGATATAATTCACAGGTTGGCTGTCATTCTGTGGTTCAGAACCATATTTCATTGTGCCTACACATTGTAGCTGCAACTGCCACTGTAACTCAGTTCCTTCTCCACGAAAGGGTACTACAGTCACAACTAAATATTCAACCCAGAGGACATACAGTTATGCCCCAAATTGATCAAGTCAGCTCTTCACACTCGATTGTAAGGTCCTCCAACGAGGGTTAAAGACAGCTCAATTCCTCACCAGGACCAAACATTAACCATACAGGATGTATAGTCCAAGTGATGCCTGATAAAAGTCTTAAATTATTAGTTATGATACCGTATTCTGTTGCTATTATTTCAGTTTGTAAAAAAAGAATGTAATACTTTCCTTTTATCTTTTACTATTTTGACAAATTTAAAGCATTACATTCATTATACATTCATTACAATTGGTACTGCCACATTTTAAACATAACAACGTTAATTCAACATTGTCCTTCTAAGTTTAAGTCTCATCTTCAACAGCTTGTTTCACCATTGACGCATGACACACCTCTCTTTCCTCTTTCTCATCCACCTCTGTCTTCCTCCCTGCTCCATTCAGATCCACAGGCTTCTCCTGTGCCTCCTTCTCTTCATCACAGCCCAGCTCCTTCAGGTCAGCCTCACCCACCTCCTCAGACACAGAGTAGAGCCCAAAGTCAGAGATGTCATAGGGGAAGTCTATCCAGGACAGTCTGTCTACTGTGGAGGTGTGAATGGAAGCGGGGGAGGAGAAGAGAGAGCTGTGATTGGACAAGGGGTCAGGGGAGATTGAGGACTGAACCACAGAGCCATTAACCAGCCTGTTCCAGCCCGGAGTAGAGGAAGGTGCTGCACTCTGCTCCAACATGGATGTGCTCATGTGAAACACGTCGGTGTTAGGCGAGGCCGGGGGGTACTGATGGGGGTACTTGAAGGAGTGGTCAGGGTAAATCAGGTTAGAGGCCTCTCCCTTTTCATTGGCTTTACATCCAGCTGGAGCCCCGCCCCCATCAGCCGTCTTTCCCTTCGTCATCCCCAGGATCTCAAACCTGAAACTGGAAATGTCCTGCTTCAGCTCCTGGGGAAGGAAACACATACAAAGTCAAAAAATGCTTAGTACCCAGGGAACGTACGCTAAACGTATAACAATGGTTCTGGCCCCCAACGTCATCCCATGGAGCAAATGTTTTCCCCATGTTACCGTGACCATTTAGATGGTTGCACAAACAATAGAAATGTTGAAACTGTGAAGAACACCAAGCTTCCATCCATAATACCAGGTTAGGCTAGTCAGTTGCCTGGAGGCAGGACAAGGACCCTCCCCATATACAGTACGCCACGCTTGGGTTGAACAATATCCTGTCAAATCCCTAATTAAACCAGACACATATTGGATTGTGTGGCTCCAGACAGAGGCATATTCTGACCTAAATGAATAAACACATGACTATTTAATCTCTAATCCTTTTGGGCGGACCTGCGTTTCATTTAGATGTATACCTTTCAGGTCAGTGGCTTGTGGATCTGCATAGAACTAGATGTGTAGATAATCTGAATCCTTTATCTATGGAATCCTGATTAACTAAGCATTAAAGCCAGTGCCTTGTGTCCCCTTTGGCTAAGTGTTTGCAGACAATACTGTTTTATGTACAGTGCACCCGGAAAGTATTCACAGCACTTCACTTTTTCCACATTTCGTTTTGGTTACAGTGGAAACAGGATGCACCTTTGCTCAATTTTAAGTGTTATGGCAAAGGATGTGAATACTTATGTACATATTACTTTTTTGTTTGGGGGGGACTTGCAAAAATCTAACAAAACATTTTTCCATTTTATCAACATGGGGTATTGTGTGTAGATTTTTGAGGTCTAAAATAAATTGAATCCATTTTGGAATATGACTGTAACATAACAACATGTGGAAAAAGTGAAGTGCTGTGAATACTTTCCGGATGAACTAAGTCTTTGTATGGTGCTGGAAAAGCACTCAGTGGAAACAAAACATTACCTTGAAGTTCTCCTCAGTCAGACCTTCCTTTCTCTTGGCATCTCTGATCATGGCTGCTACATATCTCTTCACCAGGTTCCTCAAAACCTCCTAAAACAACACAGCCCAAAGGTCGGCTTAAGAACGTCTTAAGCGATACAGTCCATGGAAACAAGGTTTATAGGGTTCATTTGGGACAAATTACTGGATTCAGAACGATTAGCAGCTCTAATTCATGCAGACATCAATAACATGAATAATATCAATATTACTTTTCATTGTGAAAAGAAAATCAATACCTGGTACTGGTGGTTAATTCTCACGTTCAACGCAGCCCGTTTCTACAACAGAAGGATATTATTTCATTCCAGAAGGTCAGCTGACAGCATGAAATATGTTAATGTGATTTCCCATTTTGTGAAAAGCTGTTCAGCTTGCTCTCTCATCACCTGCCTGCCCTGTCACTGGTATCCCAGGGTTAGGGTAAACGGGGGACATGTCTCCACCAGGGTTAGGGTAAACGGGGGACATGTCTCCACCAGGGTTAGGGTAAACGGGGGACATGTCTCCACCAGGGTTAGGGTAAAGGGGGACATGTCTCCATCAGGGTTAGGGTAAAGGGGGGACATGTCTCCTCCAGGGTTAGTGTGGTGGGGGGACTTGTCTCCGCCAGGGTTAGGGTAAAGGGGGGACATGTCTCCTCCAGGGTTAGTGTGGTGGGGGGACCTGTCTCCGCCAGGGTTAGGGTAAATGTCGGACATGTCTCCGCCAGGGTTAGAGTAAATGGGGGACATGTCTCCGCCAGGGTTAGGGTAAAGAGAGGACATGTCTCCGCCAGGGTTAGGGTAAATGGGGGACATGTCTCCGCCAGGGTTAGGGTAAACGGGGGACATGTCCCCGCCAGGGTTAGGGTAAAGGGGGGACATGTCTCTGCCAGGGTTAGGGTAAAAGGGGACATGTCTCTGCCAGGGTTAGGGTAAAGGGGGGACATGTCTCTGCCAGGGTTAGGGTAAAGGGGGGACATGTCTCCGCCAAGGTTAGATCTGGTTAAATGCCCCCCCATTTCCTTTTGAGGTTGCAGATCAGGTATGAACACCAACTTGATGTTGGTGCCTTCGATGTCATCATCATTTCAGCATGTATGCCTGCACAAGCACACCCAGACACTCAACTAGTACCTAGATAGTTTGACTGTACTGACATGACACAACGGTCCGGCACTTGCTGCAGAATTCCACACCCATGGAAGGCCAGATAGGTTCAGCATAGATGGCACTTGGGCTCTTACTCCGTTTCCCCTTACTCCAACTTCCTTCCCAGGCCTGGCGAGCATGATTGTCTTAATGCTTTGCTCTCTTTGAGTTGTTACCATTTTGCTTTAAGGTTTTTGCAGTGTACTGTACATGTGGGTATCTCTACAGAGATGAGGGCTGGATCCCCCTAGGGACCATTTAAGCATATTAATGTATCTCTGCCAAACGAAAACACTAAGAGGAGACAGGAAAATGTTTCGAGTTATGTTCTTGCAAGAACAGGTAGCACAGTCTCAGATAGGGAGAGGTCATTAATATTCCAGGCCAATAAATATTTCAGGCCAACAAATACAACTAAGACACACCTGGGTTTAAGGAGATGTTGGTTTCCCTGTTAAGGACCTAGAAAGCAAGCAATGTGGGAAATGTTGCATTTTCTAATGATGGATTTCATTTAAGACTGAAGATGTTTAATTAAATGTACTGCGTCAGCATTACCTATGTATATCAGTGGAAATGCCTCTGAAAGCCCCCAAGTAAAATCGCTTATTTTAAAGTTCAGTCTCTAACCTCTTTTCAAAAGTCAATAGAAATGTGTGTTATGTCCAAGGGCATAGACGGGAACAGAAAGCAGCATATGTAGCAGCTAATGTATCCAACAAGAGTTCCTATCATTTTACAACCCCATTGAGACAACGCTCACCCCTATGGTTCTAAAAGTTTCCGTTTTCTTGGCCCTGGTCTTGAAGATCTGCTTCCTGATCCAACAGATGAAGTAGCAGACTGACTTGGGGCTGGGGATAATGTTGAATGGGGACGGCAGGGTTCCTCCTTCTTCAAAGTAACTCATCCACAACTTGGTTCTGGCAAACTTCCACTCAATATCTGCATGATCCTAAAATAGAAACCACAATGCTATAACGCGATATGAAATGTCTCAGAAAGACTGTCGGGTTCACAAAATGTTGTTTTGCTTTCCAGTTACAGAGTGAGACTCACAGCTATGTGTTGGTAGGAGTTGTTCATCATGGCGATAAGCATGTTCAGTAGCACCACCAGAGAAATTATGTTATACGTTCCAAACATGGTAGCCCCTACAAACTCAGTGAACTTGTGGTCTGCTTCAACATTGGTGACGTACAGGCTGATCAGACCGAAGATGGACCAGAACAATGACTGGAGCGTCTCAAACAACCTAGAAGACCAACGAGATAAGGGTGGATCATCTTTCTGAATGGGTAATCTACCATAACAGGCTGTCATTAACCTTGTGCTCCAAGAACTGACACTGTTCACAGTAAAAGCAAATCAAGACTCCATTATTATAACATGAAACCATTACAAAATGATTGAGTGAACCCACTGGAAGTCTGATTTTAATCAGCTTGTACGTCCAATCTGCCCACGTAGCTTGTGGACAATGTTTTAACATTTTTCACAATGTTTTAAACATGTTTAATGAAAGTAAATATTACCAAGTATTAAAGTGCTTGTTGTGATCAAAGATGGCAAAATGGCATTAAAATTACAAAAATATTCTTAAAATGTCTATCTTATTCCTTATTTCTCATTCCTTATTCCAGGCAAGAACCAAATTAAATCTCCGGGAACACCTGGGAAATATGTTCCTGTGTTTCACGCCACGAGCATTGAAATTAATGAATGATGCCAAGTGATCGCTAACGTTGAGAAAGCGTTGTTTTGTATTTCACAGCGGATGCCCTTGCATCCCTTCCGTCCCGCGTGGGTCTCATGGTAGAAGTAGAGCTGGTTGAGCCCATTAGCGAAGGCCAGGAGCACCAAGCAGTAGAAAAACAGGAACTTCAGAATGTCCAGCAGCATCCTGCCCAAAGAGATCTGGAATAGTTGTGAGGATTGTCGTAATCTTCATCATCATTGTCATCAACATTACCATCATAATCTCAATCATCATTGTCATCAACCTCACCATCATTATCCTAATCTTAATCATCATCAACATCATTATCATAATCTTAATCATCATTGTCATCAATATGAGAGACTCCCCTACAGAGGACCCTGGTAACAGACCGACTCCCTACAAAGGGCCCTTGTAACAGACAGACTTCCCTACAGAGGCCCCTAGCAAACAGATCGGACTCCCCTACAGAGGCCTCTGGTAGAAGAGAGGGGTCCCCTACAGAGGCTCCTGGCAACAGAGAGGACTCTCCTACAGAGGACCCTGGTAACAGACCGACTCCTCTAGAGAGGCCCCTGGCAACAGATAGGACTCCCCTACAGAGGCCTCTGGTAACAGATAGGACTCCCCTACAGAGGCCTCTGGTAACAGAGAGGGGTCCCATACAGAGGCTACTGGCAACAGAGAGGACTCTCCTACAGAGGACCATGGTAACAACAATACTTACTTGTAGAGGCCCCAGGTGCGAGTTAGCCGTGAACAGAGAGATAAGACGTAGGGAGCTGAAGATGTTAGCGATAGCAAACATAGCCTCTGCTACCAGGGTAGGATGCCACATCTCCCATTCGTCCCTGGCCAGAAAGCCACTGTACTAAAGGAGAGCAACGGGGAGGAACAGACAGACAGTGAGGGGACATGTCAGAGACAACCATCAGTCAAAAGCTATGTCTGAAATGGAACCCAGGTATATGGTGGCCCTGTAAGGTGATATTTCTGATGATGATAAAGAGAACATCTAGCACCAAACAACCATACCTTGACATGAGCAACTATCTTCAAAGAGATGGTGGTCAGGTACAGAGAGTTCATAACAAAATCCATAAGGTTCCACCAGTCATGGATATAATCTTGGAACCCTCCATTCCACATCTGTTTAATTTCCGTCCAGATAAAGCCTATAGAAAGACAACCAACAAGCAGAGCTATGGACACCAAATGAAGAATTGGGTGTGTCTTGTGAGATGAAGCATTAGAGTTAGCATGGGTTGCAACTGGGGTTGCAGGTTTCTTTTTTCCCATTCCCATATTTGTATTAGATAGGACTGAGTTGTCACATTAACCAATATGTACGTGATGTATTGGGACTGACCCGATCCATTGGGACTGTTCGTTTGGAAAGTCTTCAAACCCCTTCACGCTTTTCACACATGGTTTACATTTTTCCCTCATCAATCCACACACCATTCCACTTATCAATCAAGAAAAGGAGCCAGGCAAGCCTAGTTTTGCCGGCCCAGATTAAAAGGGACACATTTTGTTGTCCTGGGCTGGATTTGATCTGCGGTTTCTTATGTGGCAGACTGTCTTTAACCCCAACGCCAATTAAACAGTGAGTGTTGTTGCACGTGATTCGTGTGAAGAGATGTGGTCTCTGTATACTTCTGCATTGTCAACCAACTAGTCATAGCTCCACGGTTTTCAAAAGGAGTTCCCCACATTAGCTAGTCTCTTACCCAGTACCCAGGGCAGTATCATCCATTCCACGACAGTGGGAGCCGGTCCCTGTCTGTTGGGTTCTGTAGAGACGATGTGCTGGGAGGCCAACAGCAGGAGGAACAGGAAGGTGAGATATGATGCAGTGTGGCAGATAAACTTGATGAAGGGCTTCCTAAAGAAGAACGCCCGTTATTCGTTTCGTCTGACGTAGCCACATTTCGGTTGTCAGCCTGCTTCGGAAAGCCTCTGGGTAACTTGCCTGATGAAGTTTCCGTAGCGACTCTTGGGAGAGACCAGGTAGCAAAGGGAGAAAAGCGGGAACAGGAGGCCAATGAAGACACAGGTTAGGAACTTCCCCGCCCAGTGACGACGCCTCCACCCCGGGAACTCATCGTACCAGCGAGACGCAAGCAGCTGCTGACAGTTGGGCTGGGCTACGAACTGGAACAAGGAAGGAGGACGATTTTGACTTCCTAGATCAAATACGTGCTTCTCAAATGTCACCCTGCTCCTTTTGGACACAGGTCAGTGTAATGCATCAGGTAGAGAATATGGGGTTGTTTAGAAATAATAAGCTATGAATAACTACTTTGTGATGGCAGCAGCATATGTCTCTGTTTAGTTGCCTTGACACACACACCTTGACACTGTCCTATTAGTGCCACTCAACTACTGGATATATTTATGTCAATGTACTTGATCAAAGTGCCTCTATCTGATGTGACATATGTATTGACAATAACACAGCAATAATAACAGTTTGTGATACTGGGAATTTACATATCCTGGGATGAAATATTAAATCGGGTAAACGATAACAGACTGTTAAGTCACAAAATAGGTTACATTACATGTGTGCAATGTGACATTGATAAAAAAAGTACAGTCCATCAATAATACTGCAGGACCGAGTGATCAATCACATTAAATATTGTCTGAGACTTTTACATGGCGAAAAGACAAAATACATTTCAAACGAATGATTCTAGTTCCAAGCAGTCCAGTATTAGTATCTGTTTCTGACTCTAACCGTCTGAGATCTAACACTCTGTCTGACTGATGACCTCACCCCACACAATCAGTGTAGATCCATTTGGTGCAATTTTGTTGTAATTCTGTTAGAATTAGATTAACCTAACCAGTCAGAGCACCACAGATGTTCAGCAAATGATTCAAATCAAACCTCATATAGACAAAAAACAAATACTGTTTCAAGAGGAATAAGGTTTCTTTTTGGCACTCCAAAAAGAAATGTAGATCTCCTCATAACTGGCCCTCTAGTAGAGACACAGACACATATGTTCCAAGAAAGCATTAAAAGTTATGATAAGTCCCTGCAATACAAATCATTATAATCTGATGGATTTATACAACACAGATTCATGCATTTGTTCAGCAAAAACAGTAGTGTTATGGATGTCATAATTTGTGTTGCATCATTACACTGCATTTGGCCTCAGTCTCAGTCTACTCAGGTACAGCATAGCACATTTAGAAAGATGTGTCTGTCTGTCCTTCATTACCATCAAGGACTGGACAGTACAGTAATTAAGAGTTGTAATTAGATCTTGTCAGAATATGCCTGAAAAGTAATTGATTTAAGTTTGACACAATGCATGATAGTGCTGACTAACTCTGAACTAAGGACAATCGGACAGGATGTGGTGGCCCCACACATCCTGTCCACACTTTCGGTCCAAATCTCCTGTCCACACCTCCTGTCCACACCTCCTGTCCACACCTCCTGTCTATTCATCGCATGTCTATGTGACTGTCAATAGTTTTTTGCTTCATCATTATGGGGCATTGTTTAAACATCCTGTAAATTCATTATGTAACACAACAAAAAAATGTGTGTTTGCTTCATCATTCTTGGGCATTGTGTATACATCGTAGAAATTAAGTCTGTAACACAATAAAATGTGAAGTGAGGTCTCAATACTTTGTGCATTTACTGTAGTGAAGGAACAGGCACAGCTGCTTTTTGTTTAAAAATCTATTACATTTGTTTCCTGTTCATATGAAAAGAAATACAAACGTATCTCTGTGGGAGTATAACACATTTTTCACAATCCCACATTAGCCAACAACCTCAGGAGTATGTAAGCTTTATAAAACATGTTTTAGAGCCTACCTCCTTCTGTCTGTATTTGATAGCCAGTTTAAGTCTGGCCAGGTCATGGGTGCTGTCATCCAGTAGAGGGTTTGTGTCATCTCTGTAGTTCAAGATTATCTCTAGCTCTCTGGAACTCCTGGTTTGGTCCAGTAGGTCCTTGGCAAACTGCTTACACTGCTGAGATAACTCTTCATACTCTGACTTAAACTCATTCTCCACCTGAAACCCGGACATCCAGCCCCTCGATAGAATGAACGAAAGAACGAAATGACTGAGAACAAAATTATTTCATTTTGCTGAACAAGATTCAAAGACCCTAGTCTGTAGATCCGAACATCCCATCACTATCTCACAATTGCGGTCACAACAGTAAGTGGTTAAAACCGAGGCTAGTGTTTGTGATTCCTGCATAAAAGGTGCTGCGTTTATTGCGTAATTTTTTTTTAACATGTTAAATGTTTAAAATGAACTGCAAAGTTTAACCTGTTAACTCCCCAGCCCTAATATACGTATATTATTTGTTGGAATAACAAAAAAAATACTACACGGTACTTCTCTATATAAATGACATTTAATACTGGGCTTGAAATGTTACAGACCAAGAACACCTACAACCACATTGAAACAATGACAAAAGAAATTTGCTAATTAATCATTCAGATTCACCTTGCTGAGTTCCTGTAGTTCCCAGGACAGCTGGAAGGCTGTGAGGAAAGGGTCTTCACTGGATATGGCCATAAGTGACGGGCTGGCCAGGGCCTTATAGATGTTTAGGCGAGAGCCGGAGTGACGTAGACTGTCCACACCAGAGCTGGACACACAATCCATGCAATTACAGTGGACCTGGGGCAATGAAGGAAATGAAGAGTTGGTGGAGGACCTGTAACCATCACACTCTATTAGAGAACTGTATGATTACACTGAATGCTCTGCTACTATCCCATACTGAACCATGCAGTCTAATAGCTGTGACCCACCTCATGAGGCCGGGGAATGGACACCCCTTTACGCACCAGCAGTTTGATGATCTCATAATTGTTGGTGTGAGCTGCCAGGATGACGGGTGTGATGTCCGGAGTAAAGTCAGAAAACTGCTTGTCCAAAAGGATGGGAGGGACCTGTGGAAAGTGTGAGGTGGAGCTTTGTGAAATAACTGCTTGTCCAATAGGATGGGAGGGACCTGTGGAAAGTGTGAGGTGGAGCTTTGTGAAATAACTGCTTGTCCAATAGGATGGGAGGGACCTGTGGAGAGGGTGAGGTGGAGCTTTGTGAAATGACTGCTTGTCCAATAGGATGGGAGGGACCTGTGGAAAGTGAGGTGGAGCTTTGTGAAATAACTGCTTGTCCAATAGGATGGGAGGGACCTGTGGAGAGGGTGAGGTGGAGCTTTGTGAAATAACTGCTTGTCCAATAGGATGGGAGGGACCTGTGGAGAGGGTGAGGTGGAGCTTTGTGAAATAACTGCTTGTCCAAAAGGATGGGAGGGACCTGTGGAGAGGGTGAGGTGGAGCTTTGTGAAATAACTGCTTGTCCAATAGGATGGGAGGGACTGCTTGTCCAGTAGGATTTATTTTGTTTATCATCTTACTATCAATATGAAAGACAATAGAACCTTTAAGAGCTAAAACATCAACCAAATCTAATAGAAGTATCTTCCTGGTAATGTAAATCTTGTTTTCTGAGTCATTATATGTGAATGTCTATGTCCAGTTAATTAAAATAGCACATCTAAAAACAACCATGGTGGACCAAAGTGATGAACAGGATAAAAAAAAGCAGATATACCTAGATATACAAATACAAAGCATGCAACAAATATAAAAGAAAAAGAAACAAAACAGCAGCACACTTCTTTAGCAGCTAACTTAAAATGTTTTAGTATATGCTAAAAAGGTGTCTAAAGACACTTTTTTAGTAGCTACTTCAAATTTTGTAGGATCTGTGCCACTTTAATGTGGAGAGGTAAACAGTTCAAGAGGATGGGATTACCCACCGCAAAGGCCCGGTCACCTTTATTTTTGAGCCTGAATCTTGGGAGGAGAGATAGGCCTTAATCTTTGCTAAAAGTCTTAACTGAAAGAAACTAGTTTTGACAACTGAACTAATCTGCCTATCAAGTTAAGTTAACACCTTAAATAGCAGATTGTTAACAAAAGATCCACTGTGAGAAGCTAAAGGGCGCAGAGTACCCATAGGATCACACAACTCGTCCAAAAATAAAGTAATCTCTGGTTTACTTTCATTAAGAGTGAGCATGTTTAAACCACCCAAGTTTTGATGTCCTTTAGGTAGTCCAACCTTGGCAAATTACTTATAGCTTTCAATGGCAAATAGATGTGTACATCGTCAGCAAAGCAGTAAAAAATGAATAATGTGTTTCTTAAAAGGACCCCAAAAGCAGCATATACAGTGAAAAGATCACAGGGCCCAAAATGTAACCTTGAGGGACCCCACAGGTGAGATGGGCAATAGTCTAAGAATATTCGGCTAGGTGAACCAAGAAACAGGTATGAAAATCATGAAACCATATCAGGGCAGTGTCTTTTTTGCATACACAATGCTCAAGGGGTGATAAAAAGATCCTATGGTGTCAAAGGCAGCAGTCAGGTCTAAAATCACCAGAGTAGCAGAGTTCTCTGAATCAACAGTTAAGAGAGGGATGCAGGATTTGAACTCTGGTCTAGCAATGGTCTAACTGCTATGACTATCACTGCTGTGCCACGTAGGGACCCCCAACCAAATAATTGAAGTATTTCAATAAAATATGGCATACCATCAATGTTGGTTAACTGATCAGATCTCCAATCTGCCATGCACAGAAAAAAACTGTGTAAGCTAACTGGGGATTACATGCAGTTCCTCGGCTGGAGGAAAATAGATTTGAATAAAATCTTGCTGATTGTAGATGAAAGATTATGAAAGAACTATTAAAAACATATTAGGCAGCAATGACTATGGATATTTCCTACACAGCATTGGAACTGTAGTTCCAGTCCACACTAGAGCTAAGCTGAAGGTAGCTATGTGAATTAAAACCTATAACTACAGTTGAGCTAATCCTGCTATAAACTGTCATCAGGATATCTTTCAAACAATCACATGTATTTATAAAGCCCTTTTTACATCAGCAGTTGTCACAAAGTGCTTTTACAATACACCCAGCCTCTTTGCTATGTAAACATAATTTTACTGATAAGATATATGCAAATTCAAAAACTAAAGATATTGTGTCACTGATCTATGCATAAATTGTAGAAAGCACAAACAAACCATGCACACCCTAAATATTTGTGAAATTTGCCTGATTTACAGCATTTGAGTTTTTTTTACTATAAAAAGGTAAATGTATGCATGAGAAATTGTTGTTTTAATATCAAATCCAGTTGTTCTACTGAGAAATAAATGGCCTTGTTTGTCGGTGTAAATCGTTGTTGTTAGAAATAATGTGCATCTAAGATGACAAGGAACCTCCATACGGTTAACAGACAGATGTCATGGTCAAATTACACAAAAGAGTACAGCTATACACAGAAGTCTTTAAATAGTCTGTGTATTCTGAATAAAGACTGAAGTAAGGTTAGCTAAGTAAAGATAAAAGTCAATCATCTGCATAACAAGCATTTTATCATCTGCTATGAAATCATAATGAAATTAAGTAATGATAAAAGTAATTTGATTTCATCATCAGCTATGTTCTGAAAATAATAAGTCAGTCAATTAATAATGAATCATGGGATGATCTAATTAAAACGGGGTAAAACATTTCAGATAAAAACAAGTCAGAGCACGTCAGTCTATCATAGTGTCTTTGTCCCACATAGGACATAGCACTTCTTTTGACATTATCCATTGGGGTTCTGTTCTAAACTGAACACAATAGGAAATAATGGATGCAGCAGAATTTGATAATGACTACATCAGATGTGGTCTGTTCTTGGGTATAATAAGTGGTTCAGCAGAAATGGTGGAAAACGGTTCAGTGCAGGTCAGTAACAGCTATTAATAAAAGTCAAGGGCCTTTTCTCAAACTTCTCCATCCTACTCCTTTTGAAAAAGGTCAAAGTTAACTGAGACGTGGCTGCAGTAAGAGGGAACATGGATGCAAGTATGCTTGTTTGAAAGTAGATTATTCTTCCCCCTTCTTGCATTTCCAGACATCGATTACAGGGCATCATGCAATAATTCTTCTCCAATAAAACAACAACTAATTAAAATAGGCTATGGCACATGTGTATAAGGACAACATGACAAAAAAACACAGATACTATGGTTAAGAAAATAAAGATATAACCATTATTATGAATAACAAATCCACAATTGAATAGCATTGGAAAACATTTGTAGTGCCTCTGCAGAGATACTACAGCACATCCCCACTGGTTCTCATTTGAAAGTTTAAATAGAAGCAAATGAAACGTACATCAAAAACAAAAAACAGATATGATATAGTTATATATTATATTCGAGTTGTCAAACATGTAGTCCAATGTGATTCAGCAAGAGTACACAGCTCTGTCATTTATGCATTTGAACATCAGCATTCTGGTCACCCCTACCCGTTTAGTGCCTCAACCCAACACTGGCAGCATGCAATAACTGTCCTGCCTGTTTAGTGCCTCTACCCAACACTGGTAGCATGCTATAACTGTCCTGCCTTTTTAGTGCCTCTACCCAACACTGGTAGCATGCTATAACTGTCCTGCCTTTTTAGTGCCTCTACCCAACACTGGCAGCATGCTGTAACTGTCCTACCTGTGTCTCCCCACTGGGTTTCCTGTGGTTGAGCAGTAGTTCCACTGCCCCCACCACCTCTTTTCGAATGGCGTGCAGCAGGGCGTCCCCAACGTGCACATTGTAGGTGAGCAGTAGCTCTATAATCTCCAGGTTTTCATTCTCTATAGCAATCAGCAGAGCTGTGCGGCCCAATGGGTCTATGCAATTGATGTTGACCCGGAAGTAGATCTCTGCCTCCTAAAGGCGGGACAGGAAAGAACAACGGGTCATTATTTTCATGTCAGCAAATAGTTTGACAGTCATCCATTTTGTTCTTGAAATGAGACTCATCCCTTTCTTGCAATCATTACTAGCTTCTACAGCCACAAACACATTCTGTAACCACAGCCACAAACACATTCTGTAACCACAGCCACAAACACGTTCTGTAACCACAGCCACAAACACGTTCTATAACCACAGCCACAAACACGTTCTGTAACCACAGCCACAAACACATTCTATAGCCACAGCCACAAACACGTTCTGTAACCACAGCCACAAACACGTTCTGTAACCACAGCCACAAACACGTTCTGTAACCACAGCCACAAACACATTCTATAGCCACAGCCACAAACACATTCTGTAAGCACAGCCACAAACACATTCTATAGCCACAGCCACAAATCCCTCTAATTTTCTCTAATGTCCTTTCTTTTTATTGATTCTTCTTTCTCCTTTTCCTCCCTCCATCTTTACCTCCAGAGCCTGCTTGACTGATACATAGTCTCCTTTC
The DNA here is from genome assembly GCA_016801125.1 of Novumbra hubbsi. Lineage (NCBI taxonomy): Eukaryota > Metazoa > Chordata > Actinopteri > Esociformes > Umbridae > Novumbra > Novumbra hubbsi. The sequence continues at coordinate 6,047 of JACXGK010004331.1, read as the reverse complement.
TCCACTGCTCCCAAGTAGTTCCTCTCCAGGCCAGACAGTTCATACTCAGCCCGTACAATCCTTAGAGTGCTCTGGTCCCTGTTGGAGGAGTTGGCTGTTCTGCGATAGTACAGCTGAGACATTGCACATCACATTGATCACACCGAATCTAAACTTTCTGGAGGCAGTGGACAGAAAGAATGATCAGTGATTGTTGAGTAAATTGTTTGGTTGGTTAGAAATAGAAGAGTATGTTTTTTCCTTTTTATACAATAAAACCATACTCCAGAGGCTAAAATAAAGTCAAAGCAATGAAATAAATTTCCTGGATGATGTAATACATATCCATATATACATATTACGAATTTGCTATATCAACTACTGAATTTGCTAATGTAGGGTTAAGTGGGGTATTTTGTCACACTTTTTACACTGTGTAACATTTACAGGGAACAATACATCACAATGGTATAAATGTCATGCCAAATGAAAGAAAGAAGTCTTGGAAACATAGTTTGTATTCTTTACATCTTTATGTCTTATTTAATTTAGGAGTTGTAGACCGTTACATAGAGTGTGCACTTGTGACAATGCGGAAGCGTAAAAGCAAATTTTAAGCTGCAGCAGACACAAGGAGTTGAACAATGGGTTTACAAGCGGTACACTCTAACCACTGCGCCACCAGCACAGTAAATAGTTTGCAATTTCAGTATTTTCTTAATTGAAAATATACATGGAAGAGGTTTAGAATCATCTCCTGAAACAATAAAGCACATAGCTTCCTGTAGCACCACCTGTGTGCGATTGCGTCCTATTCTTGTTGTGGGGTACTGGTGACAATAACACACCTGTGTGCCAAAAGTTACTGAAGGGTTTTTGAGATACAAGGACTCAAGTAGAATAATAATAAAACTAACAAAAACAATAGGTGTCATGCCCTGGCTGCGAGCCCCTGGCCATTTCAGGGCAAGACTCTTAGTGAGGCCTCTAGCCCTCTCTATGCCGCTGTGGGCTCCCCAGTCAGAGCAGCTGCATTCAGTTGACTCTGATTGGGGAGCCTACTTATGTTAGGTTTTCACCACACCCGGTGTGGTTTATTGTTTGTGATTGTCACGACTTCACGGTTTGTATTCATTTAATTCAATGTTCAGTGTATACGCTACATGTTATTTGTATTTCATTTTGTTAGTTCTGCCTTTTCTTTACGTTTACAGTTGCGTATAGTTTGTACCTGTTTATTGGATTAAATCACCTTTACTTTTGAAAGAAATGTCTGCGTATGGTTCCACCCCACAACAAAACCGTGACAATAGGGTTACTCCATTAGGAGTAATTATTATTATTCTACTTGAGCCCTTATATCACAAAAACCCCTTAGTACTAATAAAATGAAACGTTTTTCAATTGGTGGAACAGTTTGATGTTAGTAGAAACCGGGTATATTAGAAACCGGGTATAAAACCAAGCCATACCTGCGTCTTCACACATTGTAGTTACTGCAATCGTTACACCCTTATCTCGAAAACGAAGGCAACACTGAATCAAAACACTTTGACACAAGATAACAGACACCCAACCGTTTCACCCTTGACTTTGGATCCGTTCAATATCGTTGCTGTACTCCTGATTGGTTTGTTTTACAACTTCACCTGCCTCACTACCGTTAACATCATGGCAGGTGGTGTGCTGCCACTATCTGTCTTTCTTTTAGCATTTCTAACAATATTTCCTTCCTTTCCTTAAGTCCTTCCTTTCTTCATTCCCTCAAAAACACATTTCCACATTGCAATTGCACAAAGATCATGACAATGTATGAAGTAGTGTGTGCTTGTGTGTGTGGGGATATGATGTCTCATGCAATAGGCATGAAGCGTGTTAGTAGACACAAATACGCCAGAGCCTGTCTTGTGTAATCCAGGGATTTGTCTGCAGCTCCATGCTTAACATATATATAATAATCAATTTACCATTACATTTAATACTATTATCAGAGCTGATTACACAATTTTATGTTTTTAGCATGTCATATGTGTCTGTGAATGCTGGGGCAAGTTGTCACATGGGAACCCTTGTCCCAAGGTCATTGAGACAACTTGTCCCGAACTGAAAGGTCCATAGAACAAGTAGTCAAACAAAGTAGCTATTTGTTTTTTGTAATAGAGGCTCTATTGGCAACTCTGCGACAACTTACCCCGCTCTTCCCTACATGTATGATAAAAGTGAATTTGGCGATGTTTTACGCACACAACCCATAGATAGTTAATTCAATCTACTTCATTATTCAGTCGCCGAAAAAAAAGCATTTCGGAACAGGACGTGACAACGTCAGGCCAAACTGTATCTTAAACGACTTTTCAAACGGTGAAACGTTGAATCACACCACTACCCAATCAATATTAAAAGTTGTACAGTGTTCGCTAGGCTCCTATTTACGCACAACAACAGAAACTGCGGAACACTCACCCTCTCAGTCCTATTTTTTAAAAACTTTTGGATTAACAAACAAAAATATCACGTATAAATGGTTGGCGCACATAATCAAGCAGAATAAATACGGATTAAGAAAAACGGTTTAATGTATCAGAATTAGCGTATGAAAGCAACGTTAGACCACTACAAGAAGATGTAATGAAACATGTCGAGATTAGATTATTATAAACATGTAGTTATTACAGATTTAAATAATTTTCATTTGGTACACAATAAAACATACCTACCCGAATCGACTGTGTAGGTCTCGTATCCTTTTCGCTGTCTCCTGCTCCGTGCGCGCGTTGTGTCCAGTTAATTTACCTGAAATATTGTTCCGTGGAAATTATACATTTTGTATAACATTTTAACTTTTATTTACTCAGGAAAGCCCAACTGAGACCATGCATTAGTTATAAACTCTAGACCTCTAGGGCCTATGTCCCAGAACGCCTCCAAACCGCGAAGATTAAGAGAAGCTGCATTTATGCATTCCGCCACCCTATTGGTCGTACTATGGAATTATAGCAATTGTAACGAAATGCTCGAATAATATCCAATATCCATATGCAAGATCAGAAAAAATAGCCCACATTAGAACATTACACATGCTGTGTGGGTACCTGTATTCTCTGACGTACCACACCCTATGAAAATGCTAATTGTTGAAACTATACTGGCAGGTTGATTTTACCATGTGACACCCGCAAATTGAAGTTTTCGTTTACAACAAATGAAGCAGGCACTGTATGTAGTACCAGTGTGTAAATACAAGTTCTAAATGGTTGTTTAATAACTTAAACTTACCCTCAGAATTGTAAGACACATTGGAACTTTAATCGTAAAAAGGGCACAAAACGAGACTTTTGTTTATTAAAGAAGTAGCCGTTTTCTTTAAAACACGTGCGAATTGTTTGCGCTCCTTGAAATATCTTCCCGTTAATGTTCTATGCCTCGCAAAATTAATGTTGTGGACGTGTGCTGCTGTTGTCAACAGGTCAGTCTGTTAACTGCATACAGTATGCAAAAAACCGTTGCTTCCAGTCACCTACTTACCGCTCTCTTAAATTAAAATTATATGTTAGCATGTATCTTTACACATTGTGTTGCCTGCAAACACAAGTCTACTTTTGTTAGTGTAGTTTGGAGCACTTTAATTTGTAGGCTACTTCATTTTGCAAGCACATTTAATCTCTTTTCTTGGCTTTATGTATTTTGTGCGACCGTTTTTGAGCAAGTACCCAATAGAATTCCATTCAAGAATGCAACACGCGACCCATTGGCAATGCTTAGTGATAATACGAATGGAAAAGATTCCATAGATTTTTTTGCAGTGAGGTATCTCTGCAGGTAGTTGGTTAAATTGTCAGTGAGGATGTAGACAGTAGTAATCCCGCCCAAAAGCAAATTACAATTAATCTATGGAGATTAGATTTAGAATACTCAAAAATTGGCAAATACTCTAAAATCGCTCACTCAGACACTTCAAACATGCTCGAATAAGGTGCCTTCAGGAAGTATTCAGACCCCTTCCTTTTTTCTTAACTGCTGTTATCTCTTCATTGGTTGGATTGATTGACTACATTTGGCACACATGTTTAGGGATGGACTAGCAGGTTAGCAACCTGCATCACACTATTTGCCTGCCACTAAAGATGAACAATATTGGTCCTTCTCTGGCCCTGGATGTGAGACAAAAGCTCTTGAAAGTGATATTGGATGACACCTCCTGGTCTAAAGAATAAACCCAGGGCTGTGATGGAAACTGTGCCCTGCCAAGGGTGTCCAATCAGGTCCTTGCATCTTCCTGTCCACCTCATATTTCCCATCTTCCAATACACCCCCACCCCCTAAAAAAAATATAATTGTACTTTTGGTAATTACCCAGGCAATTTTTCAGAAACAACCGAGATGATTTTGACTGAACTTTAGTTGATACAATCTGACATTGCCTTACCCAGGGTGGTAGTGTAGCATTGGTTGGGACAACATGTCCCTGAAATATGTGGTAAATTCCCACTTCCCACTCATTATGAATCAGCTTTAGTCTGTCAGTGGTCTGGATGTTTGGTCCTTATGTATCATGGATTTTGACCAATATGTCCACAGGACTGTTAGTTACCATACATTGCCAAATGCCTGGTAATGCCATTCAGAATCCCCTGTTTTTGTTGTAATTTGAGGAGTAAATATTTAGCTTGGATGTGAATTACATTTTCTTTTTGTTGGATCAGTAAACTATGTAGGAAATTGGGGACACCATTTCGGGGGGGGGGGGTTCATTAGTATGATCTGCAAAAGCCTACCAGATGGATCTCAGCATGCTGGGAAGATGAATAATAGAGCTGTTACATCCTCATAAGATGCATTGCTTACTTTTCCACTTCTCTCTTTCTCTATGACCTGCTGGACTGTTTTGTTTTGGTTTAGGCACTGATCTCACGTCTCCATCCTGTCCTTGGGCCTGAGGCGCAACACCAGAACCACCATTACTGAGGTCAGTTCTTGTGCACAGAACTGGGTTTTCTCTATTATAAACTAAACACCTAGAGTAGACAATTATTTCTACTCCATGTCAAATTTACCATTTCAACCAAATAGCAACCATGACCCAAACCTACCTGTTAATAATTTTTATTAAAATAGTATATGAGTGTATTCACGCTGCACGCTATCCTAGGACTCAGAACCTTGTAAGCACTGGGCTGAGAACAATGCAGGTTGAAAAGGCCTTTTGTATTATCCAACTTTAGGTGTTCTATAAATACTTCCAACGGGGTTAGGTTAAAGGTTCGGCAAGGGTAAGGATTCATACTTGAAATGATACTGAGAGTTGAACAATTTTGAGACTCTCAAAATAAAGTGTTACTTTGACCATTATTAAATGAAGAGTCTCCTGGCTACTCAAATACACTCGGAAAAGAGTCAAGAGCTCTCAAGAGCTCTCTGGCAGCTTCACGATGCTCAGACTGTTATAGAACAATTAATCATACGGGAGAGAATTGTTTGGCTGATTCCTGAGAACAATCAGTCTTATTATACCTAATATTCCACTTGATGTTAATCATGAGATGCTTATATCATTTGACACATTTTCACCCTCAGTCAAATGTATTTTAAATTGTGCATGGATTTGACTGGTGAAATTACATATAGTATTGACAGCAAAAGCTTGATAAAAATTGACCAAGAGAAAGACAGACCCAGTACGTTACATATTTTGGAATGCAGCAGGTTAGGTTTCTGGAATAATCCATTATTGTCACGGTGTTGTAGTGTGGCGGAACCATACGCGGACATTTTGTGTAAAGAAAAGGTGATTTAATCCAAAAACACGTAAAATACAAACTACACGAACTAACAACGTAAATGAAAGGGGCTAACAAACATGAAACGATGAACAAAGAAACATGTAGAGTATTCACATGAATTGGAAATAAAACAGAGACAAACCGTGAACTGTTGAGACAAGCACAAACAATAAACCACACCGGGTGTGGTGAAAACCTAACCTAAGTAGGCTCCCCAATCAGAGTCAACTGAATGCAGCTGCTCTGACTGGGGAGCCCACAATGGCATGGAGATGGCTAGAGGCCTCT
>JACXGK010004330.1:0-38931 GCA_016801125.1 Novumbra hubbsi | reverse complement strand
CCGGTCTCCTCTCATCCCTCTCTTTCTTTCCTCCCGGTCTCCTCTCATCCCTCTCTTTCTTTCCTTCCGGTCTCCTCTCATCCCTCTCTTTCTTTCCTCCCGGTCTCCTCTCAACCCTCTTTCTTTCCTCCCGGTCTCCTCTCATCCCTCTCTCGCTCTCCTTCCGGTCTCCTCTCATCCCTCTGTCCTTTCCGGTCTGCCTTTATGCTGCTTGTTGTTCTTGGAGAACTACTGTACTCCTTCTGTGTCAAACTGTGTGGGTTCCCTTCAATGTATGTAAGGATGACATCCACTCATTAATTCCTGTGAGGAGAGAAATGAGTTCCTCTTGTCATCTATGATGTGAGATGGCATCTCTTCCAGAGACCTTCAGTAGTCGTGCGCTTTATCATAGTTTTGTTTCCAGGTGCTGTTGCAATTCTTTGTATTTGTATGTCTTTGTCATTGTGATAGACCGGTGCCCCCTACTGGATAGTGCCAGTGAAATGGCATTTGTATTGACCTATAATGGGCCTAGCCATGTTAAGGTCAGTGCTTAGCCAGGAAAACAACTAGACAACATATTATTTTGGTCCAGTCAGGTCTGGTATAAACCAGGTCATCGGGATGCGTTTGGGTCTGATAGTTCTCAGGTCTGTCCTGGTTCCCATAAATAAAGGAATTCATGAATCAGTATTGAGTGTCTGCTTGTCTTCAAGTCAGGGCAAACAACATGAACATGCCGCCACTGTGTAATGTCAGGAGATGTGGAGAACGTGCGGTTGTGTCTGAGTAGAGAGATGTGTGATATGTGAACGCCTGTCATGGTGTTTGTTTTCTAGATGTTCATCATCGACCAGGTAGAAGCAGACGGCTGCTCCCTGAAGGAGTTCACCATCACTGGCTCCACATACGCCCCCGAGGGACAAGTGTGAGTAGAAACTCCCAGAACCTCTCAACATCATGTGATCGCGATGCTTCGAAAGAGTTTTGTTTTATCACATATAGAGTTTCCAGATGCACGGCTCCAGTCTGGCATTTGATCAGGTGCCACTAACTTCTTAGGGTTAGTGGCACCAGCCCAGGGTTAGGGTTAGGGTTAGTGGCACCAGCCCAGGGTTAGGGTTAGGGTTAGTGGCACCAGCCCAGGAGTTGGTTACAGTCAACAAAGTGTCCATTAAACAAGAGAGAGAATGGGAATACTGACTTAATTAGGTGATTCTCAGTGCGTTTTTCTAGATGTTCCCATGTTTTTTTATTAAAAAGCTAGATAGTAGCTAGGCTGAATTATGATTCATAGGAGTAGTGTTTCCTTACTAGCATTACTTTTAGAGAGAAACACAGGCTGGTTTCGTGAACAACAATTAACCCTAGTCCTTGAATTTTAAATCCGGTATACAGGATTTAAAGTTACAAGCAATGTGTTCTTAGTACAACAAACAACAATTGGTGCAAGACCCAAGTCCAGAGTGTTTGTCTTTTCAATCCAGGTATCACGATGGTAAACCAGTGAAGACCTCCCAGTATGATGGCTTAGTGGAGACGGCCACCATCTGTGCCCTGTGTAACGACTCCTCCCTGGATTACAATGAGGTCTGTATACTTCACCAACTTCACTGGCAGGTTCCTGCTGGTTTAAAAGTCTCTGCGCTCCTCAGTACTTGAGTCAGTGCGTCAACTGATTTGTAGGTGGTCAATGTTTAGAGGTGTTTTGTTTGAATGTTTTCAGACCAAAGGTGTGTATGAGAAGGTTGGCGAGGCTACAGAGACGGCCCTCACCTGCCTGGTGGAGAAGATGAATGTGTTTGACACCAATGTCAAGGGCCTGTCCAAGATCGAGAGAGCCAATGCTTGTAACTCTGTAAGACTAAATTAACTTTGTTGTTGAGGGGTAGTAGTGCAAAATAAACCATGAGGTGGTCCTCTGCCTTCAGGTCTTGTTACGGATGTTTCCTCTGTGTTCCAGGTGATCAAGCAGCTGATGAAGAAGGAGTTTACCCTGGAGTTCTCCAGAGACAGGAAGTCCATGTCTGTTTACTGCACCCCCAACAAGGCCCGCTCCTCCATTGGCAAGATGTTTGTCAAGGTAATAATGCCGATAAATCCCATTCCTGCCGTGCAAATGCTCCAATCGTGCCATCAAGGTGTAGACGCATAGCTAGCGTTGTATTGACTCCAACAAAAAGAGCAACAGGACTTTTTCTGGTACTTTGACGTTCTGTCTTCGTTTCATCCGCCCAGGGAGCCCCAGAGGGGGTGCTTGATCGGTGTACTCATGTCCGTGTGGGCGGGAGCAAAGTGCCCCTGACTCCGGTCATCAAGGACAAGGTGCTGTCAGTGATCAGGGAGTATGGGACCGGGCGCGACACCCTGCGCTGCTTAGCCCTGGCCACAAAGGACAACCCCATCGCCAAGGAAGACATGGTGCTGGAAGACTCCAACCGCTTCATTGAATACGAGGTGAGAGAAGGAACCGTGGTCACGGCGGGAGCGACAGGAGTAGCCGACCATGTATTCAGAGTTCCAATGCCATTTCAGACATGTTAAACGGTGTGGTGCTTTTTAAAGGAGTAATGTGATGAGATAAGGGTGTTTATAGACTAAGAGCTGATCTTCTGCATGACGCATACCTGAGAAGTTTTATTGCCGTTATAAACCGGTTCCCAGCGCAATTTACATAAATTACAATAAACTCTAAAGTGTATTTTAATGTCCATGGTATACAACCTCATATGTCATGGCTTCTAACCAATCGGCATTCAGGAATTGAGCCGCCCTCGTTCATAATGAAAGTTCATACCCCGTGTTTCCCTATCCAGACGGACTTGACGTTCGTGGGCTGCGTGGGCATGCTGGACCCCCCTAGAGCCGAGGTGGCCGCGTCCATCAAGCTGTGCCGCCTGGCCGGCATCCGGGTCATCATGATCACCGGCGACAACAAGGGCACGGCCGTGGCCATCTGCCGCCGCATCGGCATCTTCAGCGACAGCGACGACGTCTCTTCCATGGCTTTCACGGGACGCGAGTTTGACGACCTGTCGCCTGCAGCCCAGCGAGATGCGGTGATCAACGCCCGCTGCTTTGCCCGCGTAGAGCCGTCCCACAAGTCTAAGATAGTGGAGTTCTTGCAGTCCATGGATGAGATAACGGCCATGGTAAGACATTTCACCCTTCAGGTTCTGTTAAATGGACCTATGCAGGTCTGACTTACGTGGTTGATGAGACTTCGAAATGAGTCCACCTTGACCACTCCTGTAGATGGTTAACCATTGCTTGTCCTTTCTCTGTGACCAGACTGGTGATGGAGTGAATGATGCCCCTGCTCTGAAGAAGGCCGAGATCGGCATCGCTATGGGTTCCGGCACGGCTGTTGCAAAGTCCGCCTCTGAGATGGTCCTGGCCGATGACAACTTCTCTACTATTGTGGCAGCCGTGGAGGAGGGCAGGGCCATCTACAACAACATGAAGCAGTTCATCCGCTACCTCATCTCCTCCAACGTGGGAGAGGTCGTCTGGTGAGAATCGCAGCTTTGTCCCTAATTGCACCCTATTTTCTTTTCTTTTTTCCTCCCCAGTTAGGACTCTGGTCAGAGGTAGTGCGCTATATCAGGAATGGGGTTTATTTTGGCTTCTTCTTTCCAAAATGAGAACATATATAGAAGGTCTTTATTTACAGGCTAACAGGTCTCCACTCCCTATTTCTCCCACCATTCCTGTAGCATCTTTCTGACGGCTGCTCTGGGCTTTCCAGAGGCTCTGATCCCTGTCCAGCTGTTATGGGTCAACCTGGTGACAGACGGCCTGCCCGCAACTGCCCTGGGCTTCAACCCCCCCGACCTGGACATCATGAACAAGGTCCCCCGCAATGCGCGTGAGCCCCTGATCTCTGGGTGGCTGTTCTTCAGATACCTCGCCATTGGATGTGAGTGGGTTTCTGAAGGCATTCAAAAAGCAAAAATAAAGCTTTGTTTTTACGTTGGTTGAACCAGTGTCTATGACACAGCAGCCCAGATTCGTTCCTGGTATGGTCCTGTAAGTGTTCTCACCCAATCCAGCCCACCTGATCCTGGTAATTACCTGGATGAAATGCTAAAACCGTGTGGTTGGGAGGCAGTTCTCCATTGGGGTTCACTAGTTCTGGATATTGTGTGAATCGTGTGCTCTGCCTCTTCAGGTTATGTAGGTGCAGCGACGGTTGGTGCTGCTTCCTGGTGGTTTGTTGCTGCTGAGGATGGACCAAGGATCACCTTTTACCAACTGGTAGGAGAACTCTCTCTCTGGAGCTCTCTGGCGGTCTCTCTCTTTCTGGTGCTCTTACAACACTGAGCTGCTTTTGGTCCTTTTTCCACAGAGCCACTTCCTGCAGTGTGGTCCTGAGAACCCGGAGTTTGATGGTTTGGATTGCGAGCTGTTTGAGTCCCCCTACCCCATGACCATGGCCCTGTCGGTGCTCGTCACCATTGAGATGTGCAACGCCCTCAACAGGTCAGACTGTGCCACTACATCTTTTGAATTCTCTGTTTCAAAACCACATTTCCAAGTTGGGACGTTGCGTAAATTGTAAATAAAAACAATGATTTAATGTACTCCATCAAAAATAGTACACAGACAATATAGATTTTTTTTCCAACTGAGACATTTAATTGTTTTTGGAAAATTGTTTGGCCACTTTAAATTGGATGTCTCCAACACATTTAAAATAAATGGTGATTGAGGCAACAAAAGAAAAGTTGTGTAATGCTATAAACCCGGTGGAATTACACAATTTATTAGGTCACTTGGCAACAGTTCAGTAACATAATTTGGTATTAAAAGATAATTCCATGTGAGAATGGGTCTATCCGAAGGAAAAATTCAGTTTTTGTTCTGTGAAAACTGCTCAGGCCAATAGTGCAACAATTTAAGAATAATGTTTCATAATTGTAAAATTGCAAAGAGTTCTACAGTATGTAATATAATATAATTAAAAGATTTAGAGAAGGAGGATCTGGGGAAATCTCTGTACGTGTAGGACAAAGGCCAAACAACATCAAATTTGGCATTTTCCCCCAAACATTTTTTTTTTAACATGAATCGTTTGCTCGTCAATGTATTCTTTTTTCTTTTATTATTATACGCATTTTAGGCAGCGTCACAGCTTTTCTTTTGGATACTAGGTTGTACTTTAACTGGTGAGACTTCACGTCACAAGTTAAGGTTGTAAAATGACTAGTGTACATGGTTAGCTGATGGGAGGTTAGGTCCCATATCTATGATCAGTGGACCAACCCAGTTGTCTCCTTCTGCTCCTCAGCGTGTCAGAGAACCAGTCCCTGCTGCGGATGCCCCCCTGGGAGAACGTCTGGCTGCTGGGAGCCATCTGCCTCTCCATGTCCCTGCATTTCCTCATTCTTTACGTGGAGCCCCTGCCAGTGAGAATACCTGCAATATCAATTAGCCTGAGAAAACGAAAGGCTTTCTAGAACATACTGAAGTCCTTTTTTCTTCAAATGAAATGCTAGTGTAATGGATAAACTGGGTGCTGAAATGTTGGTTGTGGATTTTCCTTATCCTTGTTTTGTCTTCTCTTCAACAGATTATCTTCCAGATCACCCCTCTAAACCTGACCCAGTGGTTGATGGTGCTGAAGCTCTCTCTCCCTGTCCTGTTGCTGGATGAGGTGCTAAAGTTAGCTGCCAGAAACTACATGGAGAACTATCCTGGTAAAGAGCTGGAGAAGCCCAGCAGCAAAGGTTGCTCTCTTTCTGCATGCATGGAGGGCATCTCCTGGCCGTTTGTGGCCCTCACCTTCCCCCTGGTGCTGTGGATCTACAGCACCGACACTAACATGGCAGACATGTTCTGGTCCTGACTGACTTGAGCACAACCCTCTCCCTCCACCTGTGTGTGCGTGTGCATAGGTAGAGAAGAGTGTGTGTGTTTGTGTAGACTTAGTAAGTGCTTGTGTGCCTACCGAGCGTGTCCGGGAGGAAAGAGTTTAACACAAACCTAACAAATAATATAAAAATGTAACAATCAAAACTTCCTTCAGAAAGTTTGTGAATGTAGAGGCTTTTGTGCGTTTGTCTGTTTGACCATCACTCCTTTAGCTCTGGACTATTTGCTGGTTCCAACAGAAAATACATCTTTAATTTGTTTTTTATTGTTGATATTGCCTTTTTAAATTTGTATTTTTTAATTATTTGGGATTATAATTTTGCCTCAGTTCTCAACAGAAATAAGATTCCTCATTTATGCCTAGACCTTTTCTTACGAGTATACAAATTCGATATTTAAATGCAGTCCATTGACCTGTACAGAGATTTAACACTATTTTATGCAACTTTTTTTTTTTACTTTATAAATTGTTGGAACAAATTTCTGAAGGAGGGGCTAAGAGACAGTGTGTAGGGTTACCTACTAATGTTTACCACGGTCTTCAGTATGAACGTAGAAGTATACCAGAACAAATGGACAAGCACCGGATTGCAGATGTGTATGACAAGGGTTTGTGATCAGTCATATTGTGTGTGCATGCCTTGTTAAAAACAAAAAAGTATCCTGAATATGGATCTGCATGTATTTTGACCTAGCATGAACTTTACATGTTTTTTCTTTTATGTTTAAGTCATGTCTCCCCATTATCAATGTACAAATTATCTTCATAGATATTTTTTTTTTTTTTTACATAAAGATTTTGATTGGACAAGCCAGTTTCTCAGCACTAGGCAGAGCATAGCTACCTCAGTACGATTGATTTTGCTCATTTCTCTGGGCTTTATTATCTATATCCAACAGTAAGTCGATGTACAGTGGCAACTAGACATGAGTTTGGCCCCATTTTCTTGTGCAGAAAACGAATAGAACAAATCCCCTTTAGTAACTTGTTTTAGGATATTTTGTCTTTTAACATATTATTTTCACTTGACTTCCATTAAGTTTATTTGCATTGTAGGCCGGGTGGGGGTTTAAATGTTGCCAACTGGATGTGGCTCATGAACATGATTAAAAGGCGAAAACTACAAAACACAATGTTTTCCAGTTGACTACTCCAACACTGATCTTGCTACAAATAATTCCCCCAATGTTTTTATTTTTTTATACTTCAAGAAAAATACACTCATGAACCCTTTGAATCAAAGTGTTTTTGTCATTCTTTATCAGAAGATAATGTATCTGGATAATTTCTATGTACTGTGGTTTTTGTACATACTTGATAATGGAATGGTGTACAGTGTCTTTAAATACTGCTTATTGGACACAACTTTGCTGGCAGGGTATGTTAACACAGAACTGATTTTGTAGAAAGAACTCTGGGTAGCTCATAAGTTTGAATAGTCCCAAGGAGTATAGTTCTAATGAGTGTATACCATCACACTAGTACTATTGATTTAAAGGCATTTTTTGTGTTCAGCAGTCCATTGTGGTTACATAGCATTGTGTGATGCATGTTTTATGTTAGAGGCCTTGATTTGAGTGCACTGTGTGCCGTGTTCTTTAACAACTGTGCTTTCTCCTTCAATGCCTTCCACTGGCTTACCTTTTCACTAGTGAGTATTCCCCTCCTCACCCACACTCTTTAACACACCAATCACTAAACACCCAACATTTTTGCAGATGTAGCTATACAATGTTGATTTACTGCAGGTATCAGCATTTTATTATTTTTCCCCCTTCAACAATTGCCCATTTAAGACCATTAAGATCAATAAATTCCTGCGGTTCTTGTCGGTATGGGTTAGTTTTCAATCTGGTGCTCATGCAGCTCTGCTGTCATTGCACCTTTCTGATGACTGGGGCTGCAAGAAATGCCAAAAGTTGGTCTGACAGGCAATCAAATCAGGTTTTCTTTTGCTGGATGGCTGAGGTTATCTGACAATACTTCGCTACTGATATTGAGGATCTTTAAATCCTTTGTTAAATAATTCAAATGTTTTCTTAGTCGCCATTTTCTGATGTACTCGTGACCTATACACCTAAAGCTTAAGCACACCATCACATTTAGTGTTTTTCTGCATGGACAGTTGTTTCAGAAAGTAGTCAGACCCTTTTAACATTCTCATGTTTGGCCCCAATCCACAAACAATATGCCTCAATGTAAAAGTGAAAACATGTTTTTAGAAATATGTCAATTTAATAAAAAATAAACTGAAATCTTATACACTTGGGTATTTAGACTCTACTAAGTACTAATAAGTGCTGTGGCAGCAATCACAACTTTGAGTGTTCTTGGGTATGTCTATCAGTTTTGCGCACATGGATTTGGGCAGTTTCTGCAACTCTTTCAGATTTGATGGGGTTGTTGTCAGAAGTTTTCGTGGTGTTCAAAACCTCTTGGGGACACAGAGTTGTCCTGAAGCCACCACTGTGGTATTGGGTGTGGTTTTTGGGTTGTGGTGCTGAAAGATAAATCTTTGCCACGGTCTGAGGTCCATTTGCGTTTGTGAGTTTTAAAGGACCCCTCTGTTCATCCTTCACACAATCTTGACCAGTCTACAGGTCCCTGCTGCTGAGATGCATCCCAATTGCATAATGCTGTACCAACACCACCGGTGCTTATGATATTAGTCAAGTGATCTGCGGTATCTTGTTTTTGCCATAAAGGGCTTGGCATTAAGGACTAATAGGTCCGTTTTTATCTTATCTGCCAAAAAGCATTAGGTGCTTTTTGGCAGACTCCTGGAGACTCAGGAGTCAACCCCATCTAGCAACTTTACCATAAAAGCCTGATTTATGTACTGCATAGACTGTTGTCCTTTTGACATAATCTTCCGTTTCGGCACAAAAATGAACTCTAAAGCTCTTAGTGGGCAATGGCTTCATCTCGCTTGGTTCCTTTCGTGGGCTGGGCAGACATCTCTAGGAAATGTCTTTGTTTCCAAACTTCAAAACAATGGAGCCCAAAGTGGTCCTGCCAACCTTCAATGCTTTAGCAACGTCCCCCAAGACCATACCAGGACATTTCAGTGGTCTACGGATTGTTTTCTGGGACTTCATTACATAGTTTTTTCCTCTTGCATTCACTGTGTATGCGGACTGGTGTTTGCCTTTCTGTATCATGTCTAATCATTTGAATTTGCCAAAGGTACACTAATCAAGTTCTAGACACAAAGACAAGATTCACCTGAGCTCATTTTAGCAATGGCTCTGAATACGTCTAAACGTGTTTTGGGGTTTTCTCATTGTGGGTGCTTGTGTGGTCGATTGATGCAGATTTTTTATGTTATTAACTATAAAGTCAATTTGTAACAACAACATTAGGAGAACGTTAATGGGTCTGACTACCTTATGAATCCAATTTACATTTTCTTTTGATTTTTTAACATTGTTATTAGAATACATTAGAAAATATTTAAGTATTTATGATTGATTGTGCCACTATGTTCTGCTCAACATATTTTCTCTTTCTCTACAGGTGAGGACTAAAACCTGCCATTCAATCTAGTCTAGTAGTATTTATACAGTGACTAGCTGTCCATTTGTGTGTTCTGTGTAGCACATGACCCATACTGTAAACGTGACCTGTGCAGAAATTGGTAATTATTATCAATGTTATGAAAACTAAATAGTAATTGGAATGAGATTATATCATGGGAATGTGTGTTTGTGGGGTGGGATTGTTTTGGGGGGAGGTTTTTTTTGTGTTTCTTATTGTGGTAAAACTGGCTAGGGATTATGCTGTTTTAATTCTCATGCAGGGGACGCCTTCCATACCTCTGACATTGCACCAGGTTAAATATTATACTTTTATACATGTACACATTAGTGCATGCCCTGCAAATACAAGCAGACATGCAATTTATCTAGATTTATATGGTAATACACTAGGGTAGAATACTGCTTGATGTTTCATAATAGATGGTTTTACAGGAAAATACACTGTAGTATAACTTATACTATTAAAGGAGCTTTGTATCATATTTTTGATTGGGGCCACCACTCCACGTATACTGTAAATATAATTACATGCAATAAATATTAGATTTGTCTCCTTTTATTTGTTTATCAGTAATCAAAAATGTTTCCCAAGGACGTTGTTTGGGAATTTGCACAAGATTGGGCCAGAGACACAACGTTCTGAACATCAATTGTATAACCACTCAACTACTGACTGTATTAGTTGTGAGAAACCAGGACCATAGACTGACTTCGATTTATCAGTGACTTGCACTATAGCCGTGTGTTCTATACCTGTTGGATAAATTTGTCCCTTTTTGTCTTTGCAATATAATGTAATTTATTGAAGCTGCAGTTAGGCTGTGATGCAGATATGTCT
The DNA here is from genome assembly GCA_016801125.1 of Novumbra hubbsi. Taxonomy (NCBI): domain Eukaryota; kingdom Metazoa; phylum Chordata; class Actinopteri; order Esociformes; family Umbridae; genus Novumbra; species Novumbra hubbsi. Next base: position 28,697 of record JACXGK010004330.1, on the reverse strand, counting down.
GCTGAGAGATGCTTTAACTCACCACCATGTAAAACAGGAACATCGACATACGTTTGATCATTATCTGTGCCCAAGGATTGTAACATGCATCACTGAGATTGAGGTTTCAGTAAAATAAAGTTTTGAAATTGGTTATTGGGGTCTCTGTCTTCGTATTTTAGCCTGAGAGTTCCAGTCTGCGATGGAATACAATATCCTAATTTGGAAATAGCACACCTAACACTGCGATCATGGTGTTTTGAAATAATTACATTTTAATTTGTTTAAGATTTTGTGGAGGATTCAAACTGCGCATTTGATCTATAGGCAGTTGCCCGGGACCTTTGACCATCCCCGGCTAATTTAGCTGTATTTGGTCACATTTCATCTGAGAGAAACCTGCACATGAACTGGGCATAAAACGCAACCTTTCCGCTACAGTTTAAGCACTTCCGTGTAGAGGACTTTAAGCCTTTACGTATCCACTTCAGGTGAAAAGCCACAGGATGGCAGTCTGCTGTCAAGATTTTTTATGTGCCCCCCAAAATATTTTAACGCCTGCTTGAGAGGTTGGTTTCGTATTGGAATGTAGCTATATGACAACACATTTTATTTTAATCAGAAATAACGTTGTTTTATATTTGGATAGATTTTGCTATGGTTCCAATAAATATTGTTCCCACTCTTGGGCAAGTTGGCTGAAACCAACATTTCTGCTGGTCGATACATTTTATTAAGGTTTTGGGATCATACTGTCGATATATTCCGCTACATTTGGTTATGGTATGTAGTAAATCATGATTAACATTTTGGGAAAGTAAAACGTTCTTTAGCATTGCATACAAATGTGTGTCTGAAGTAATCAAAGTTGGACGTTGCTCCTAGATATAATCAAAATATATTTGTTGCTTTTGTTTTGCAAACTATAAATCGTAATCGTTTTTAAATACAACTACCATGGTAATGGTCTGATTTTAAAATGGAGGATATTTATTAATAGAATGCATTATTGATAAGTGTATTTGATTTTTACGTGTATATAAAAAAAAAGAATAAACTATGAATTGCATTTGTGTTTGGCCATTAACATGTATATTAGGCAATCGTAGCGTTATTTTTAATATTATATTTTTGTATTTTTAGCGAGTACCAGGGGGAAATATGTGTTAATTGCCTTTCTAACGGACTAGATGACATTTACCGCGATTGGTTTTAGACCGAAGTTCCATTTTTGTTTCACATTCGGGGTTTGCTCATCAATAGTGATCGCAAAGAATGTCATATAAAGGTGAGTTTCTGTAAAGTCATACAATGATAAAAGTATAAAACAAGACACACCGTTCAATTTTCAAGAGGACGCAATAGGCTATTAGTGGACGTGTCGACTGTTTGGGAACGTCTTGTATGTTTAGGGGACGTCTTGAAAACACAGTGGAACGTGCATGTATGGTCCAATATATATTAATAACAAAAAACGTATATCCAAAATGTAATCACGTTTGTTAAATGGTCCCATATCCTTTATATGCATCCAGAAGTTGTGCATTCAATCTGCCTTCAGTTTTGTGTTAAGCATGTGAAAATACTCAATTAGTTTCAGGTTTGAGTCATTGATTTGTGCACTTTTAACCCCCCCCCCAAAAAAAAAAAAACTTGGACGCTATGGTGTTTGGGATCACTGCATGATAAAGCACCATTCAAGCCTCAGTTTAGAGACTCTTAGTTGTATCTCAGAAGACAATTTGATTCATGAATTAATCCCACTGCTGCCATCAGCAGTTACTTCATCAAGATAGGTTAGCCAGGTCCCAGTGGCCCCACACATGCCTGAAACATAACAACCCCATAACCATATTTCACAAATGCAGTGGTATGCCAACTCCCTTTTCTGTCCTTTGCCCACTCATTGTATGATGCTCACCCGTCACAGAGCAACACCTAGTAAGCACCACCACACTCATTATTGCATCATTGGCTCATTTTCGGTTACTGCTGCAGTATTACCCGAAACCGCAGTTGCTTCGGGGGCAGGCTTATGAAAACATAACATTTCATATTCTAATTGGGGTTCACATTAGTTACATGCGCATCACGAATGTATTATTTGCGCCGAGAATGACCGCCAAGAAACGGTTATTTTCCGATGGCAACGTAAGATCCACAGGCCACGGAACCCAATGGTTTACATGTGAGTGCTTCGCAACACTTACGTGCTGAATTTATGAATGAAGGTGAGAACGTTTTTAATAGGGTTTACGGATATCTTTGAGCTTTCCTAGTGGGTATACGGCGTATACACCACTGGCGGTATAAAAATATTATATAACATTAAGTAATTTTAAATAAAAGAGCAGTAAAGGAACATGTAGTGTTTGTTTGTAAATCTCTAGCTCACATGGTTTGGGATATCCTAAAAATCGTGTGTGTGTACTCTGGACAAGAAAGGTCAGTGATGAAAGTACTACTGGTTTTAAAAGTGTACCTTATCTGGATAACAATCTAATTTACACAAGTCGTCCATGAATTAACTAAATGGCAGAGCTCGAATAAGGATTCATAATTGTGTACAAAATTACTAAAGGCAATTAGGAAAACAAGACGTGTACCCCTGTGAGGAGGGTAAAGGGATACATTTGTATGTAGTTCTCCAGCTGAAGACAATATTGACGTATACAAAATTAGCTTTTTATAACCTGACTGACAAACAAGGACAGGCACCATGTGGTTTACTTTTGATCAAATGCAAATTACCCCACTGCGTTTTATAATGTTAATAAAAAGCAAACTGAATCACAAACGAACGCTTTTTCAATTTTTTTTTTTTTTTTTAAAGCGGCCTGGAACTTTGTCAAAAGGACACGCAATATAAATCTATGCATAATTCTTACCTTTGATATTATGCTTAAATGATTTGCATCATACATCAGTCGAAAAATAATATTTGAAATGGAATGAACATCCAATGACCCTGTCTCTTTAATTTGACAGAAACCTAGCAGCGCCAGTGCCAATCATTCCGTCTGGTCCCTCCTTTTCCTGCAGCTCTCCGTCTCAGTGCGACTGCGAGGTTGAGATGGGAGCACAACCAGGCACAAGCAAGAAACGAGGAAAATCTGGATTTAAACTATACGCTGAAAATGAACGGCGTAAACATGGGATAACAAGGCAAAACAAATTATAATTGATATTCGATTCTAAATAAGAACAAAAGAAAAGCAATTGTCGTGGGAAAACTATCATTCTCGCTTTTCTTTTATACCGTTCTCCTTGGACGCTGCTGGTACAAAGAGCTGGAACAACTGGAGGCGATAATGGAACAGGGATGTTGTCATGTGAATGAACGAGGGTCATCGATGAAAGGAATGTACAGAAAAATATTAACTTGAATAAAAAAAAGGAAAGCAAGATGTTCGAGAGCGTTTACTTCATCATCACACGGGAGTTATAGATCCAGAAGACCGTCAGGTCAGGAGGACAGCTGTCATTGTGTTAAGACTGAGATAAAAAAAAAAAAAAAAAGCAAATCATATTCTGCAACTGGTCTTCCTGGAATAATGCAGAAAAGGCGACAGCGCCGTCAAATTCTATTCGTTTCGGACACATTCCTTGGTTTGAGTAATAAGCCTTCTATTTCTATTGTTGACAAATTGTGACTCCGAAATCGGCGGAGGATGACAGCAGTTATACGGACAGTTTTTTGAATGTTATTTTTTCATATTGTAAAAAATAACATTAGGTATATTAAGTTCATATTATTTTCCCCTGTCCGATATTGGATGATAACGAGCCATAACGAGCCTGTAGGCTAGTGGTGACATCACCTCAGTCAGATTTTTTGCTGTCCAGTTAATATGGTGGAGCCGGTGGGATTTATTGAAGCGTGGAAAGCGCAGTTCCCTGAGTCAGACCCCCCAAAGATGGAGCTACGGTCTGTGGGGGGCATTGAGCAGGAGCTGGAGAAGTGCAAAGCCTCCATCAGACGTCTGGAGATGGAGGTGAACAAGGAACGCTTCCGTATGATCTACCTGCAGACACTGCTGGCCAAGGAGAGGAAGAGCTATGACCGCCAGCGTTGGGGATTCAGGAAGGCCCAGATGAACGAGGGAGGGGACCAGGCAGGGATGGGTGCCGAGTCTCAGCAGCCACATGTGCAAGAACAGGGGGAGCGAAGCCGGTTCCAGCCCGTGGGAGAAGCCCGGTCCAAACCTAAACCCCCACCAGCCCGAAAGTCAGCTTCCCATGGTGACGGACTGGAACTCCAGTCTGCCTTTGAGTTACCCCAGCAGGCAGAGCACAGCGAGACAGACGGCCTCTCGCCCTCCAAACAGAAAGGGGGTATATCCCCTCGCCGCCCACACCCCCCCCCAAACAAGGACCTACCATCTGACCCCAACGACAAGCTTGGCATGGGACTGGGGGTGGCAGCGCTGAGGTCCAACTTTGAGAGGATCAAGCGGGCCAACTCTCACTCTGCCGGGGATGGTGGGAAGAGCCAGGAGAAGCAGCAGCAGCCCTTTTACACCAACATGGAGTTCCACCATGACAGGGGCCTCGTCCGGGTCAATGACCGAGAGGTCTCTGACAAGATCAGCACAATGGGCAGTCAGGCCATGCAGATGGAGCGCAAGCGGTCCCTGCACTCTCTGCCAGGCAACCTGGCCACGGTGGCAGGCGAGCTCCGCACCCGGCCCGTCTACAGGGGGCGTTCCACAGAGAGCACCTGTGGGTACGACGCCGAGTACGAGGACGGGGACCCCAACCCACGTCAACCCAGAGCCAACGGGGGCAAGCAGCCCCCTCCTCCCCCGTGGCAACCGTCCGACTTCCAGCCCTACACCAGCGTCTACGTGGGTGGGGTGATGATGGGCGAGGGCGGGGGGGACGGGAGAGGGGGCGTTACCATGAGGGACCACGTGGGAGATGAGCATCACCTGACCTGGCCCCGTCGCTCCTACTCCCCGGGCAGCTTCGAGGACGTGGGGGGTGGAGGAGGTGGCTACACGCCTGACTGCAGCTCCAATGAGAACCTGACGTCCAGCGAGGAGGACTTCTCGTCCGGCCAGTCCAGCCACGTGTCGCCCAGTCCCACGACGGCCTATCGCCGGCCCTTCAGGGAGAAGAGTCGCTCGCCCTCGCAGAACTCCCAGAACTCCCAGCACTCGTTCGACAGCAGCAGCCCCCCCACGCCGCAGTCGCAGAAGCGCCACCGCCAGCAGGGCAACGTGGTGATGTCCGAGGCCACCATCGTGAGTGTCCGCAAGACCGGACAGATCTGGCCCCCGCTCGACCCAGACTCCGTGCCGGCCTGCAGAGCCTCCCATGACAACAGTTTCCATGGAGACCTGGGTGAGTGGCCACTGCTCCCTCTGATACTGTCTCCAGTTACTGCTTTGTTCACGTCTGGAGATTTAAGAGGCTGTCACGTCTCACACACTGGCCGTCGCCTGCCATGTAGGGAGAGGGGGGGGGGGGTAAGAGCTCAAATGTCTCATGCAAACCGGTAGGATTTACATTTTATACCATCATAAGCTAATGACATCCTAAGGTTTCTAAGCTCATCTCACAGCGGCTCGGCCTTGATTCGGTGCCATTGATTCCTGTTTATACAATGTCAGGTTTGACCTCTTGACCGAGACGACCATTAGAATCCCGTTAAGTAACCCGTGTAGTAGTTGATCTCTTCACCGTGAGTGTTCCTCACACACTTCTCAAGCCAGTGTGCCTGGTTAGTTCCTCTAGCATGTTGACGAACAGTGAACTCTCAGCATTGTTCTCTTTTGTCTGTGTAAGCTGCTTCTCCGCCATTCACTCTTGTGCCTTGGTGCATCTTGACACTGAGCGGTCACCCTCTGTGAGGTAGTGGGCTACGTTAGCTCCAGTGAGAGTGTGTGTATATACCTGACAATGTACTTTGCCGTTGCCTTGTATTGGAGATCTGCCTCTGCCTTGCTGAAATCTGAGTTTAGTATAGTGAATCAAAAATGAGACCCGCTCGGCTCCAAGGGTTATCCGTATGGAACTCTAACCACAGGTGTCTGCAAGCCGGAGTCAGCCATCAAGTCAGCCAGGCAGTAGAGAGAAAACGGATGCATCCCATAAACATCCATAGTCAAAGAGAGGCTTCTGTCCATTCATATTTTTTTTTTCAAAAGCTCTTTCGGGAGAAAGCTGTTACCTTCTCTCTCTCACTCTCTCTCTCTCTCCAAACAATCTGCTGCTATATCTTTAACATGTACGTAGCCTCAAGGCCAGGTTGGGCTACTGCCACAAGTAACAGGGCACGTCTAGCTGTTAGCGGTTAGCTCCGACCTAGCGGAGTGAATGGTTGTGTGCTAGGCAGGGGCTAGCTGCGGTGGTGTCGTGTATACCTGGCCTTCATGCTGACGAGATGAGTAGCGATTTAATGGGCGCTCGCCTGCTGCCGCCCCGATGGAGCAGACAGAGCTGTGGGACGTTGGCAGAGGAGGCCTGTTTCTGTGCCAGGATGAGCTCTCTGTGTCTGCATAGAGGCAGATAAGAAGGGAGGAGAAGGGAGGGGAGGAGGAAAACTAGCAGCTGCTGCTGAGGGTGTGGCAGGTATCTCTCTCCTCTTCTGCCTTTCCACTTTCTTTCCTCTTTTCCTTTTCACTCCCTCACTTTCTGAATTGTGCCGATCATAAAGTAGATTTGTTGTTTTAGTTGTACTTTTTTTTTTAAGTTTTGGAACATTTTCGTCGGTAGAGGAACCGTTACTGTTGTATTAAGGCCTGTTGGATGGCTACCTGCTTAAGTGATCTGTAAACTAAATTTGATTAGATTTTTGCCAGCATGTCAAACTACAGCAAAGTATTAATATATAATATAATATAATGAATGTATTACAAGATATTTTCCCTTAATTAGATTGAGATACAACAACATCCTGTTTTTTTATTTTATTTGTTGTACCTGGTATCAGATTTACTATATATAAATAATTTAAACATCTGTTACCAACCTCTTGTGATAGGAAATAAGTCAAGTAAGAAATCACCTGGTAATCGTTTTTCAAAAGTTTTTTCATCCTTCCCACCCTCCGATACAAGTCAGTTTTATGCAAAGCTTTTGATATGGTTGTCTTGTGCACCAGTACTCCACTCCCAGTCACTGAACTCTGTGGCTTCTCTCATAGGGCTGTCTTGTTCGTTCACATGTGAAGGCCAATGTTAGGGTTTCTGTAATAGGGAAAGTTATTGTGTGCGTCATGGGTAAACTGGCAGCTTCCATAGCACGGGGGTTGAATACTTGCTAGTATGCAAGCTACATATTCCAGTTTTTTAAATGTTAATTATATTTCAACATAAAACCAATGTCACCTTACTATAATTACATTTGAGGGTCAGTGTTTATAAATAAAATATCCTCAAAAACAAAATGTAACTGTGTTGTGGCTAGCTGGCTAAATTCTACTCCTCTTACCTGTTCTTTGCCGTGATATTATGGGACCAGATCCCACACTGGCCGGCAACAGAATATGTGGCTGATGGTCTTACTGTCCCCCAGGTACTTGCTATGGGATTATGTCACTCTTGTCTGGTCTCTTTGTTTAAGCATGTTTCTCTCCACAATTGGTGGAACAGGCAGGTTGATCTGAGAATGGGCGATGTTTCCTAGCGGTTGAGCGATGGTGTGCATGGATGATGATGATGCGGATGAGGAGAACAAGGAGGATGATGATTCAGGAAAATGACAAGGAGGATGATGATTATGATGTTCCGGCAGCCTAAAAGGCTGATTGGTGGTTTCTCGCTTCACTGGTCAGGGATGCGGGGGCTGTACAGAGACACAGATGGGAAGAGCTCTCCTGTTGTGTAACACAATATACACACACACACACATGCGCTCACACTCATCTTGGGGTATCGTGTTGGTGTGCTTAGACGTGTAAATGCACAGGTCACGTTCTGTGTGTTGTCTGCTGGCAGTGTGGCTGGCTGGGCTGTTTCATTCTTCCTTCTCCTTGTACTGAACTAAGTGTCCTCTGTGATGTGTTGCCCCAGCAGGAAGCCTTTCTCCTAGTGGTTTTGTGTAGCTCAGTTGGTAGAACATGCCGCTTGCGATGTCGTGATTGTGGGTTCACTTCCCACCAAAGCCTGGAAGACGCTGTCTGAATATCTATGTAGTCACTACTGTTAGTTAACTCTGGATCCGTGTGACACGTGCACTGACTCTACAGACTATGGGGGTACTGTGACTGTGGATGATTCAGACCATCTGTTAACTTGGATGTCTTTTCTTCCTCTCCTCTCCTCCACTCCATAGTTTTTCTCTTTGGGAATTCTAACTAATGGGACGTTGGAGAAATAAAGCAAATTCTAAGTGTTATTTATCTATGTTATGTGAAATAGACCAGGTTTTTAGAGACAAAACAGTGTTTGCAAGTGGTTTTTGGTCAAAGTAGGGATTCCCAAAATGCCAACTATAATATTTAAATGTCATTTTCTGTTGTTACTTCAGAGGATACTTTAAGAAGTTTAAATCAACTGGCGGAATCTTCTGTATTTTCCCAACGCATAGTTCCAGAGGAAAACAATTATCTTTTGGTTTCATATTCTCCAAAACTACAATTAGATGCCTCCTGTATGGCAACAGTCTATTGGGACACAGCTCTACTCTCATCAACACATTAAAGTGAACGCATGGGTGTTTTCAATATGTCATTTTAACCTTTTCTGGTTTTTCTTTTGAAAGGATGTTGTTGCCTCTCTCCATTTGAGTTGCAGAGAGACTCGTAGAATCTATACCAAGGAACACTGAAGGTGTTCTGGTGGCTGGTGGGGGCCAGCACCTACTGAGAAACTTTATGTTGGTTTTAAATGGTTGCCTATCAGCACACACACACACACACAACCTTGAATATCATCTCAAAAGCAAAATCATATTGTCCTCCATTGCCTACTATAGTGATTTAAACTAAAAGGAAAGAATACAATATATGAAATACAGGACAAGAAAATTGGGCCATAATTGAAATACTGTCAAAAAACAGGGGACGAAATAGGCATATGGAAACAAAAGGTTATGACAGAAGAATTTGAATGTGATAGCGGATGGAAGTTCAGGCGAGATACTGTCAGAATAGCTCCAACTCTTGGCTATAAGTGGTGTGTTTCAAACAGAAAGATGGCTGCTAAAATGTAGGGATTATTTGAGGCGATGTTTGGTTTGTCCAATTTGATTGATCCACTTTGGTGTACCGATGGGCCTCTTAAGCTTCCTATCATTATCTTGATGACATTTCACATGTGCCGGGGGGGTGGGGTGGTGAGCTAGTAAAACCTACAGAACCAAAATGTAAAAAAACACAGCCTAAATTATGGTACAATGGATACTGCATCCTCGAACACAACATCCTACGAAACCTCCATTCTATGTAATTACAAAATGTGCTCATCACTGCCCCTAGTGCCAGGTCTGTACCCTAACTAACTTACAATTTCAGCCATCAAAGACATATGTATATTAACTTCCCGTAAGAACAGCCTGTTTTACAGAGGAAACTGTTTACTTTTTTCTCATGTTATTGACCAGTATATCAAACGTGCGTGTATCAAATGCACCAGACTGATGGATTATTTTATTACAGATTTGATTACAGACTTTAAGAGTATGTTGGTGCACACACCTCTATTGTTGAGAGTTTATTTTACAGTTATGTAATATGTAAATGAAAGGCTCACACTAGCATAAAGAAACTCTTGCTCCTTGAGAAGCAAAATCTTGTGTAATTTGCCTGTTTAATTAGAGGTTGAGACGTAGTGAATGAATTACTCCAGCCAACCCTTGCAAACTGAACCTCAAAGCCCTGTATGAAAATGACACGATTGTCTCCTGTGGGGAAGAAAGAAGACATATTCATTGGCGGCAGGGTGCTTGTTATATATCAGTAAGTGTGCAGGGATACTGAATGCCAGGATCCACTTTAGGGTTCAGTATGTGGTGTGTTCAGAGAGGCCCTGCTGCACACCACTGTTGTAAACAGTGGAAATGTAAGTGTTTGTGGCCTTTCTGTCAATTGTTCTCTGACCTCTCTCGTTACCTCTGACCTCTCTCGTTAACCAGGTATTTTTGCATGCAGAACAGCAGCTTGCTGGGTATTTCTTTCGGTTTACCGCATCGTTCTCTATAACCCCAAGAGACGGTAATATCCTGGGAGATCAATCGTTTCCTCGATTCTGTAACCACCTTTTGTATTAACAATTATACCATAGTCAGAGGCGCTTTGATCACACGTCTTTGTTTGGCTGGACTACTACTTTTAAACAAACCTTTAAAAAAATTCAGCATTTCTATATTGTAGCCACATGATTTGCTGTTGGAATATTTTGCGTTGGCATTCTGAAGTGTGCCTAATAAAGTGGCCGGTGAGTGTGTTTCCAGTTTCACCACTTTATTTGTGGTTGCTCACAGTGCGCTATTAGCTAATAAAATGAAACCTGTAAAAAATAAATAAAAGGGGGTAAAGTTATTCCAGTTACTCCACACACAGGCTCAAAACCATCACCCTCACTTCAAGCGAAGCCTTTGGTCAGTGGTGACATTTCCAAAAACCTGCTGGTTATCGCACACGTCCCACTCACTCCTGGCAGATTCCTGGGTTCACGTGCGGAATCTGACTACGGGTGATGATTCGAGGTGTCGTGGTAGTAGGCCACTCCTGGGCGCGGTGACAGGAAGTGGTGTGGTGACAGGAAGTGGTGTGGTGACAGAGGTACACGGATTCAATCAGGACCGTTTAATTTGTGTGTGTCTGAGTCTTGGCGCATTTGTGTACACACTGCTGTTGGGCGTCCATCCCAGGCTTGTGAGGACTATGACACGAGCCAGGCAGGAATAGTCCCAATGTGAATCCTGTACGATTCAGCCTTTAGCTGACATGGCAGATTACTCTTGCAGGGTTGCGGCAGTAGCGTCCGTATGACTTTCAGTGGGCTGTCTGGAGGGTGTCTGTGACCGTGTGTGGGCTGACAATGGAGAGGAATGATTGGTTTAACAGGCATGAAAACGCCAAGGCAGTCTCTGAGCATTACCTCGAGTCAAGCCCACGTTCACTGTATTACGACCATGTGGCACAGTGACCTCTTTTCACATGATGTGTGCGTCTTAAAAGCCTCGTTCAGCCTCCACCGTTGAGTGAGGCTGGCAGCAGAACTCTCTGTAACCACAGAAGGCAAACAGGGGCTGGAGTGAAACCTACAGGCTCCGTGTAGAGTGGACAGGAGGACGATATAGGTGGAGAGAGGGAGGGGAGGGAAACAGATCTCTCCACAGAGCCAGCTGGGTGCGGAGAATTGTGTTTTATAGGAAGCGTATAGAATATCTATGGGGGAGTTTATTATGTAGGTTCTGTCAGACATGGATGTTTCAGGGCTCTAGATATGCTGTTTTGTTTTGAGAAGGACCACGTGTTGACAATGTGTGTGCTCACAGTGGAACACGATGGATAAAAAAAAAATAAGTTTCAGGAATTTAGGATAATCCTTGATTTTTACTCTTGCTCTTTAACAAGTCACTCAGCCAAATATTTAGGCGCACTGTGGAGCCCTGTGTTTTTAGGCGTAGATGGCCGTTTTTCTCTTGTGCTGTAGGATAAAGCCTTATTGTCGACTGTCCGTCTGTCTGGTTGGCTGACCAACTTGCCGATTAGTTGGCTTGCTGGGCGTTTGCCTGCTTAGGGCAGATGGTTGTGGCTGCTTAGTCAGACCTCCTGTAAGAGTTCAAATGCTTGCCTGCTGTAGTTCTGGGCCTAGTCTGACCTTAATACGCCTGGGACCAAACTAGACTGTGACTCCCGCCCTGTAGAAGTGCCGTAAGCAGGACCGACTTGACCTGGTGGGACAGAGAGTACCCTCTCCTAAATGTTTCTGGTGTCGTTCTGTATTATTAAGTGGCCGGATGTGCTTGTGTTTCTGTTTGCTTGTTTCCGTGCCAAGTCTCCAACCACAAGCTTCCCTCAGTCACAAGCATCCCGACTTGAAAACTGGAAAATCCCTCTCATCCCTGAAATTGCTGTGAATTTTTTTCCACCCCTTGCTCGGACAAAGCCCTCGTCACAGGCCGCAGTACGCGCGACAACTTGCGTCCGTTGCTACGTGCTTACCATCCACACCATTGGTCTTTAGTGGTTTAACCACTCCAGTTGTGTGTTGCAGCGCTCAGGTCAGCTCCACGGGTGGTTAATCACAGCCTTTATGGGAACATCACAGTGCAAAGAGATGGAGGGGACTGAGGGCAGTGTGGGTGGTGGAGGATGGAGGCTAGACCAGCCTCTATAGCCTGGTGTTCTGGATTTGGGTCCCCTGTCTAAACCTGTTTAGTCATGGAATCCGTCCTAATACCCCATTGATTCCCTGAATTAAAAAGTAACTATGAGACTATACGGTTCCTCATGTGATCACTCACACCTCACTGCGCACATTCTGTTACTGTGGTATGTTGCCCTCTATGTTTCAGTGGTCTTCTGATCAGAGAATCAGATGATTTTGTTTCAGAGTCGTGGAGTCAAGCAGAAAAAGTTGAAATCCTTGTCATTTTCTGTAAAAAAATCTGCTACGAAGTATAGATGCAGTGTTACTCCATGAACTTTCATGGAGTAGGGAGGGGATGAAGCAATCAATCCCAAGCCCTAAGGCTTACAACCTTTGCACTTTTGGATATCTGGTAATACCCACACCTTTCCCACCGACAGGGTAAATGTAGAATTGACCATAATACTCAAATCCTCTCAGATCTCCACTAGTGATTAGGGTTTAGGGATCCATTTTGGATGAATTCACTTGTTATTCACAATTTTTGACATGTCAGAGAGAAGTCCCAAGTGTAGCACATTTTCAAAAATCTGAAACAGTTATGGAATGAATTGAAAAACATCTATGCTAGCTACATTTGTTGAATTCAGTTGTTCTTTACCTTTTTTGGGCCAGAACCCCCCTATCCATTATCCAGTTCCCTTACCTCCCCCCATCAAATAAGATGTAGGCTAATGGTCCTGTATATTAGTTATAATAATAATTATTGTAATGATTATTATTGTTGTTACTATTGCCATCATCAAAAAGCCCACCATTAAATGACAAACAACAGATGTCTTTGTTTCCCTGGGTTCAAAAAAGAAATTGTGAAAAGAAATTATATTTACAGGTGTTTAAAGAAATGCTATGAATGTTTGACATTCAACTTCAATTAGGTAAGGGGTTTCTTTGCAACATTTGAAAAAGTTGTTCACACAATAAACACATTGGAAATTGTGCATTGGTTAGAGAAGGTAGGAAAAACTTCTTTCATGTTACATGTTTTGTGTTTTCACATGTTCTTTCATTCATAGACTTATTAAAGATGAACAATGTTAATGTTTAATAAGGACTCAACAACAAGAACGTTTTTTTTTAACACTGGAGCGGTGTCTCAGCTGAAATCATGCCGGCTGATGGAGTTGCTGTGATCCACTTGTCAAGTAGCAGGTGTCTGGTTGTAGAATATTGTTTTATTGTATAGGCCAGTTTGTGTTCATAGGCATTTGCAACGTTGTATTGCAATCATGTCAGCAAAGCTACTTGTATCGAATAGTGTTTTTATTTGCATCTGGATTCTGGAGGCTAAGTAGCTTTCAGGAGAAGTCTGACAGTGGATTATCACTTTTGCAACCACTGCGATAACACGTAGTTCGTAACAAGGTACCGCCCCCGTTGAGAAACACTGGTTTAATTAATCAATAAAGATCATAATCAACATTTTCCAGATTACCCTTTCTTGTTGTTTAATGGAGCATTTTCTCTTCTACTAGATTAGTAGGCTCTCTCAACAGCGTTTGGTCCTCTCGTAGTCAATAACTGCCTGCAACTTTCCAAAGTTTCTCACAGATTCCACAGAATTCTAGATGGAGCCTTTGGGCCAATGAGGTTCTCTCAGCCTGCAATTGTCCAACTGGCTTATAGGGAGGTGTGGCAATGAAAACGTGGGGAATCACTGCCAAATGTCAGCAATGCCTGCAAGCCATTACTGCATGTTTTGGTCTCTTTCTCTGTGTCCTGCTTTGTCTATTCCTCTGACTGTCAGCGCAGTTTGTCAGCAATGTGTATTTAGTGGAACATTTGGAAGCTAGATTGACGGGAGATCTAGTTCTGGTCATAGTCAGGGTTTACAGTAGGGATGTGGATTAAGATACAGGTTTAATTATGGTTTCACCTGTTTGTGGGATTCCCAGTGGAGTACGTTCTTCACATAGCAGGAGAGGAGAGACCTCAAAATACTATATTATTACAATACTTAGATTGAAATACTTTTGTGAGGTATCCAATTTGACTTGTGATACATAGTCAGACTGACATCTGATGCTGTTCTGCCTTTTGTCACACTGCTCTCTCAACCAGGAGGTGTTCAGTGGAATCCGCTGGAGAAATACACTGCTGAAATGTTTTTGGAACACTTCATCATCACACTATAACACAGGGATATCATTCTGCCCAGTTAGGAATCATAAGTGATTGTGAATCAATGTCACCTGTTTTGGGGCAAATTAAAGTAACAACCGGTGCTCTGGAGAGTCAACAGCAAGCGAACCCCAAAAAAGGAATGGTTTTGCAGGTGGTGGTCACAGACAACTGCTCTCTCCTTATCCTGATTTCTCCCAAGCTTTGCGTTTTGCTAGTGTCCTTGTCAATGCTGCTAGTATTAAGCGGTACCTGCAGCCCATTCAGGTTGGACAGGTAGTCCAGCTCCTCTAGGATGGCACATCCATACATGCTGTCGCAAGAAGGTGTGCGATGTCTCGCAATAGAGTCTCAAGAGCATGGAGGAGATACCAGGAGACAGAGACAGGGCCATAGAAACCCAGCAGCAGGACTGGCATCTACTGCTATGTGCAAGGAGGAATGCTGCTAGAGCCATACAAATTACCTCCAGTGGGCTACTGGTATACATGTTTCTGCCCATACTGTCTAAAACATACTCCATGAGGGTGATGTTGGCCCAACTTGCTCTAGTGGGACCTGTGCTCAAAGTCCAGCCATTCACCAGAGAACACCAGAATTGGCTGGTCGGCCATTGGTGCCTGTTCTCTTCACAGATGAGAGCTGGTTCATACTGAGCAAATGTGACAAACGTGAAAGCGTTGAGTTGCTGTGGTGAATGTTATGATGCTTGGAACATCATCCAGCATGACCGATTTGGCAGCGGGTCAGTGATGGACTGGGGAGGCGTGTACTTGGAGGGTTGCACAGACCTCCACTTGCTAGCCAACTGTACCCTGACCGCTGTACCCAACGGTACCCTGATCCATCATCAGACCTTACACTGGTGCAGTGGGCACCTGGTTCCTCCTGGTGCAGGACAATGCCCAGCCTCATGTGGACAGAGTGTGTAGGTAGTTCCTGGATGACGAAGGCACTGATGCCATTGACTGGACCTCACGTTTCCCAGACCTGAATCCAATAGCGAACCTCTGAGATGTTATTTATTTGTGAATCCGACGCCACCAAGTAGAGTCACAGACCATCCAGCAGTTTACTGATGCCTTGATCCAGGTTTGGGAGGAGATCCCAAGGACACCATCCGCCATCTCATCAGGCCCAGACATAGTCAGGAGTGGCAAATTGCATTGCCTTTTGCAGGACGTCTCAGAACCTGTGTCTCACATTGACACTGTGACTATTGGTACCTGCTGGTAAATACCAACTAATAATGGTAAATGTGAGCAAAACGTGGAAAAAAACACCTGTGAAACAAAAGCATCGATTTTTCATTACAACTATTAACGAAAACTTAAAACAATTGAACAAAATTATTATTGTCATAAAAAAAAGTATTGTTCTCTTAAGTAAATGTGACACGATTAGAAGCACCCTCCATTTAAGCACCCTCCATTTAAGCACCCTTCCTTTTGCTTAGTTAATAGCCCCTAGTCTTTTCCGGTAATGCGTAACAACAGGCATGGGCATGGTCATCTTGTGGTAGAAACTGGTCTCCTCTGCCAGGAGGCAGGCAGACATCACTGGGTCGTGGGTGGATCTTCCAGCTGGACAAGGATCCAAAGCATAGCTCTTAATCTACACCAAAATGGTTCCCTGACCATAGGATCAAGTTTTGCAATGACCATTACCGTCCTCTGACCTCAATTCCATTTAAATCCTGTCGGGTGAGGTGAAGAGGGGAGTCCACAAGGCAGGACCAGGGACACTGAAGGATCTGGTGGGATTCTGTACGGAGGAATATTCTCAGATAACATCCTATGGGTTTTCTCAGCTCATCAATCAGTATTCAAGACAACTGTAGGACTGCCGATGATTCTGGCATAATGGTTTTGAATAAAATAATCATTTTCAAGTTTACTCAATTAGAAGTTAAAGTACTCATGGTATTTTTTTGTCTTACATCTAGCTGATTAACAGCGACATTTGTTTCTAGGGTACCAATAATTATGGCTAGTACTGTATAATTGATGAAAAAAAGATTGGGATCCCAATGGGTTTTTTCAAAGATATTGTAAATAATTCTCTACTGTAAAAAACTAGATTGGTCAAAATATGAATCAGTGAACAGGTTTTAAATCAAATGTACAGGACGTATTCATTACACTCAGCCATTCTTTTTTATCTCTGGTCCTGTCTGAGAGTCTTCCACTCTGAACAGTCTCCCTCCTTTGGGCCCTGTCAACTTTTCATCAGTCTGTCTGTGGAACACACACACACACACACACCCACACACACAGTCATCGTTCTTTGTTGTAGGACTGTGTTTGTGTGGGGAGTCTGGTGTGTGCTTGCTCGATATACGTCAGTAGCTAAGAGCTCGGTGAGCTATAGATGTAGGGTGGGTGGGTGGGTGTGTGAAGGGGTGTGGTTACTAAACGCGGGGTGTGCTGGGCTGTAAAAATAGCACATAATCGAATGAGTGAGGAAAATGGCTGCCTGCTAGTTGGGTGAATACTGAGTGTGAGTGGTTTGGGCCTTGATGGAAATGGCCATGAAGCTGTGGTGTTTCTGAGTCCTGTTTCTTGGAACATCCCTGGAAGTACTGCTGAACCAGACCCAGTGGACTGAACAGGAGAGGCCGGGCTCGTTCTAATGTAGCACTCAGAGGGAGGGGAAGTCTCCCGTCTCCGCATTTATCTTGCAACCCAGGAGAGGGGAGAGACGTGTTGTATAAGAGACACCAGATGTTGATTGTCAACCCCTCTTGAGTTACGTGGGCAGATCTTCCAGAGGTTAGAGCATGGGGAAAGGTTGCATCTTCAAGTCCCAGAGCTGACAAGGTGAAACACCTGTACATTTCTAATCTAAACTGCACTGGATTAGATTGTCTGCAAGCTGCCTGAAATGTTAATGGTGTTTCAGTAGCCAGTCTATTAGCCAGTCTATCCTGGCCTCTCTTTTGGCATAGTGGAGGGAAGCCCTGGCCAAATCCTGGCCGACGTTTCTTTCATACCGAGGATAAATCTTTCCAGCTCATCCTTTGCTGGAACAAACTCACACTCCATTTTTGGACATACAAATATGTATACTAATTGATTATGGACATATATGTAACAATAAATCCCTCGTAAGCTTATTTAAACTGCTTTACCGCGTCATAACCCCAAATATAAGCTTTTTACTCAATGTAATTTGAAACTAACACTGTGTGTCCTCATGGTTGTAATGTTTGGGCTAATCATGTGAAGTTTACAGATGATTGCCATCTGATCTCTTGTTAAATCATCAACACATGCTAAAACACCCGTCCAGCTGATCTCAATTCAAATCTACCATTGGCCAACAATTTTGGCTTCCTAACACAGATGTGATTTTAATGTTGTCTATTAGCTTTAATGGCATCTAAACATTTAAGACTTTCTCTGGTTAGTGTCATCATCAGAACAACTATATGAGCAGATAATATACACTACTCCAAAAATTAAGTAAACACTTAAATCTTGTCTCGATGAACGGAATATATTTAAGATCAAATCTTTGACTGTCCATCATGTCATTAGTCAATGGAATCGAAGATCATCAACCGATGGAGGGCTGGATTCAAACTCCAAAAATCAAAGAAAACAATTGAAATCCCAGGCTGTTTCAACCTGCGTGACATCCATCACAGCAACTCATAATGTGACTCAGTAGTGTGTCTGACCCCCAGGTGTCTGTATGCGTCTGGGAGTGCTCCTGATGAGTCGGTGGGTGGGGTCCTGGGGGATCTCCTCCCAGACCTGGATGTGCCTCACCAGACCATCACTGACCCACCACCAAACCAGTCATGCTGGATGATGTTGCAGGCAGCATAACGTTCACCACAGCGTCTCTAGACTCTTTCATGTCAGTCACATGTGCTCAGTGGGAACCTGCTCTCATCTGTGAAGAGAACGGGGCACCAATGGCGATGCTGCCAGTTCTGGTGATCTCCGGCCTGTCAGGCTTGGTTTAAATAAGCCTGCATGTGTGTTTAAAGAAATCAATCAAAACTGTCAGGAGGACAGGATTTCTGCATGTTGGTTGCAATTCATCTTGATTGCTCAGCCCTTGAATCTAGTTCTCTGGTAATGATCGCCCTCTCTTTTTTTTTATTTAATTAAGGATTCAAGGTGATTGTGTTTTTTTTTTATTGACAATTGCCTGTCATCTAATCACGTTCATCTTTGTTTTCTTTTCCATCACTTCACCCTCCTCCCACCCTGTCACTCAACACAGTCTATTTCACTCTCTCTCCTACACACTCTCTTAACTCTCCCTGCTCCAGTTTTAATCTTCACATGTCATTTTTATGGCACCTCTCCATAATTCGGTCCACTTTAATAGACTATAAATGGCTTAGCCCAGGGCAGAGCGTTGTTTAGACAGCCTGCAAGCTGGGTTTCTTTTATAGTGCTCCGAGTACAGACACAGCTATCCGCCATTTCAGCTGGCTCATCTTGGTTGTTCATGTTTGCAGCACGCAAACACACTATCCCTAGAATCCTAAAACCTAAAGTTTACCGTAACTTTAAACCCGTAAGATTATTGTAACCATAAACCTTTCTCTAATCCAAAAGTAACCTTTCTAAAAGTTCTGAATGGACAAAAGGTCTTTGTAAGAGTTTCCTTGGTTTCCTTTTGAAGACTTGTGGTCCCCGGTAGTAGAGTAGTCTGTCCCGGTTGGGGGGCCCAGGGACTTGTTATACATTATTGAGCCCCTCCTCTCTCGGCAGTGGCGTGTCTTGTTTGTAGAGCGCCCCATCAGTCATAGCCGGAGATGTCCTGATTGGATGCCTAGTGGGATAGACAGCAGCACCGTGTAGTGTCACGACGACCACCCTCACTGTCTCCCTCCCTACAACCCCCCACACCTCCCACACACACACACGTCTATTTTTTCATTTAGTGGTTTGATGATTCGTCAGAGCACGATGTTACTCATATTACCACCAGGCAACCCCTGTTATTAAGACGTCTGCTGTGGCTTGAAGAAGCAATATGTTTAAATATAACGGACAATGTTACAGTCTTAGAGAGAAATAGCCGACGGGAGATACAACCACCCAGACTGACTTGGCTTTCAAGTAGGTAAAGTGGAATCGGTGTTCCTTCACACAATGAGAGATGGCTTACAAAAACAACTGCACTTTAGGGGGGAAAGAGATGAAACCCACTGGAAGTGTTTGGTGAGCTACACCGACACGATTAGGCATAATCAATGGAATTACTCAGCAAGTTAAAATGCATGAAAAAGCAGCCGACAACACAGAACTGCTACCTGGCTCCCGAGCCTAGCCAGCCCCAACGGGACGACCAGCTGTGTGTGTGTGTGTGTGTGTGCACGGATCTGTGTAATGCGGCGTGTGCGCTAAGAGAAATGGCGCGGGGCCAAGGTCTGTCTACAGCTGTGCTGGCGACTCCGTAGCCGTGTCCCCTAGACCGCACCAAGTTCGGGCCCTACGGCACCCGTGACCAGGTCTAAAAGACCTTCGCCGCTCCACGCGAATCGCGGTGTGAGAAAGTGTTGCGTGTAAAGTGTGCCTCCTGATTGGCATTCCCTTTTAGTGTGTACTCTCCCATGGCGAAGGGCAGGACGACCCAAACGCAAACATGGGTGGGAATAGTTGTTCCGCTCCATTGCTGTGAAAAGACTGGAACTTTTTAAATAGCTTAACCAAGGAGTCAAAAAGAAAAAAAAAGCCTAAATGAACCAGCCTGTGCCCTTAAATAGAGGCCTTGTGTGGACGGAAGAGGAGCACATTGTGCCTGATCTTAATGTACAGTAGGGGCTTAGTGGAACTTTATGGCTGCACAGTTTTTCAAGATAGGGGAGGAGAGGATGGATGGTGGTTCTGGGGAGACAATAGCACCCTAGTATTTATGGAATGTACTGTTTTTTCTAGTGGTTTGCTATCTCTACGTGACTATATTTAGCTTTACCCCTCTGCTTCTGTGTCCCAGAGACTACACATATAGCTAGCTGCCTCTCTTATGTAAGGAAATTATGCACTGTTGCATTTTTCATGCGTGTCATGTTGTGGAGCTCAGGGCCTAGCTGGCTTATGTCATCTCTCTCAGGCTTAGGAGAAGGTCTTAACAGTGCGCTGCGGCAGAGTTTAACGTCTCTGCGAACGATGTCTCTCTGTTTAGGAGAAATCGCCAGTTTTATTGGCCCACTCTGCCGAATGTTATGCAGAAAAGTGCTAGTGCTGAGCGGCCAGCATTGCAGGCAGGGTATGGAACACACCCTACTCTCTAGGGTTAGTGCTCTACTTGGGACCACAGCCGTTCAGGCCCCATGCCTCCAGTACGTGGGGAACGAGGTGCCATTAAAGAGGATCCCTCTGTGTTTATGAGTTGCCATGCATGTTAATGGGCCATGTTTATTATGCCGCTCAGCGGTAGAGCTGGTATCGATTGGTTGTCGCTACATGTTGACTCACTCTACTGTTTTTATTGACGAACAACACTCCTGGCACGCTGTAACTCACATGTCACCTTTCTTTAAATGTATTCCCTTTTTGTCATTGCAACATCCAGATTGAGAATAATGTCTAATCGCATCACACCCCAATGGTCTTGTGACAGTTGATGTCAAAGCCGACATCTGGTTCATATCGTACTGCTCTCTCTCAACCAGGAGGTCTGAACTGGAATCCTTACACCCCGGTGACGGCCAGTTGCACTGGCCCTGGTAGGACCTTTGTCCCAAACATTTGCTTGTCCGAGAAGCCTGGTTATCTGGGTTTTAAAAAATAGTCCAAACTAGTCAGATATTGTAGAGAGGCTAGAAGGATGCCCTCAGACTGCTATCCTGTTTTTGTTGTTAGGGGTGACCTGCCTGTGTGGACGAGGTGGGAATTTCTGCTTCCAAAATCCTTTATAACAAAGTTATCCGTATCTACCATCACCGTGTGCAGTATAATGTGATTTGTGGATTCAATAACTTGTGTGTGTTTGCTTGTGTGTGTGTCTCTTTTTTTTCTGCGCTCTGATGCTTCATTGCTGAAGAAGGAAAAAAGAAGCCATCTACAGTAATGTCCTATATTAAGAGGCCTAATGCTGGCACGAGACCAGTCAAGGTTAAATAAATCCATTAAACAAAATGGCTTGTAGGCTTTATTTTTTGCATCGAAGGTTAAATCCAATGTAATTGCGGCTATATCCAGCCAGCATAATTGATATCAAGCCAGGCTATATTGTATTATTCCTGTGGCGGTGGATCGTCTGATATTGATGGAGGCCACTTCATGTAGTGTTTTTAGAGGCCAGACTGGCCAGACTGTTCAACCTGCTTAAAATGGGGTTATGACTTCCCATCACCGTAAGATGTCCCGGTAGTAGCAACATTTTGTTTTCTTGTGTTATAACCAGATGCACTGCTTGACAATACTCTCAGTAACAGGTGTGTCCTGTTTTCATTAGAGGCCATCAGAAGGGAGTGGAAAGTACCAGGCACTAAACCAGACAGGTAAAAAAAAGAAATCATCATCACAGAAGATATACAGTGCATCCGGAAAGTATTCATGGGGCTTCACTTTTTCCACATTTTGTTTTGTTACAGCCATATTCGGAAATTGATTAAATTACATTTGTTCCTCAAAATTCAAACATAAATATTCACAGTCTTTGCCACGACACCCCAAATGGAGCTCATGTGCATCCCGTTTCCACTGATCATCCTTGATGTTTCTACAACTTGATTGGAGTCCACCTGTGGTAAATTCAGTTGATTGGACATGATTTGGAAAGGCACACACCGGTCTATATAACGTCCCACAGTTGACAGTGCATGTCAGAGCACAAACCAAGCCATGAAGTCCACGGAATTGTCTGTAGATTTCCATAGACAGAATTGTATCAAGGCACAGATCTGGGGAAGGGTTCAGAAACATTTCTGCAGCCTTGAAGGTCCCAATGAGCACAGTGGCCTCCTTCATCCGTTAATGGAAGAACTTGGAACCACCAGGATACTTTCTACAGTTGGCTGCTCGGTCAAACTGAGCGATCAGGGGAGAAGGGCCTTAGTCGGGGAGGGGAACAAGAACGCTCCGGCGTTGCTCTGTGAAGAGAGGAGAACCCTCTGGAAGGACAACCATCTCTGCAGCACTCCACCAATCATGCCTGGATGGTAGAGTGGCCGGGCGGAAGCCACTCCTCAGCAAGAGGCACATGACAGCTCGCCTGGAGTTTGCCAAAATGCACCTGAAGGACTCTCAGACCATGAGAAACAAAATGTTCTAGTCTGATGAAACAAAGATTGAACTCTTTGGCCTGAATGCCAAGCGTCATGCCGGGAGGAAACCAGGCACTGCTCATCACCTGGCCAATACCATCCCTACAGCGAAGCATGGTGGTTCATTTATGCGAATCTATTAAAAACTTTCTTGTCTTTCTCATTATGCTGTATTGTGTGTAGAATTTTGAGGAAAAACATTAATTGTATACACTTTGGAATAAGGCAGTAACATAACACAATGTGTAAAAAGGGTCTGTGAATACATTCCAGATGCACTTTATTTTAATATAATTACCAAAATCGATATAAAACTACTTTTAATACACATTGTTTAACATAGGGTGGTCACAAAAATCTTTGAATATTGAATTGGGCTCACGGGCCAAACAATCTAGGGAGCGGATGCATTAAGGCTCTCAGTGCTAAAATTGTTGTGTAAATAGCCTTGGTCTTTCATGTTCCAGTATTCCTTTCAGATCAGTTTCCAGGAAGGTCTGTGGGTTAGTAAAAACGTGATGTGTGGAGACATGGTGTTCAGAAAGCAGCACACTGTACATCACCACCTTCCTCTGTTCATGGTATTTTTGGCTATGAATCAGCAGAGACTCTGACTCCTAAAATGCTTGCCATATTTGGGCTGTTATCATGACACAGTCCTACTAATTCAGGGACTGCAGTTAGGACATGAGGTGTGTGTGCGTTAAGTGGTTGTCGCTAGGCATTAGCTTTGTTCCCTAGAACTGCGTAGTAACTGGAAATAAAATACAGTTGTACAGTATGGTAAACTCCATGCAATGTTCAACTTGAGCATAAAATCAATGCTTTTTAGCCATGTTCCTTTTTATCCTCGAAGTCTACTTTCTTTTTTTTTTTAAAGCAAATGTAGACAACGTAATTCTTTTTGGCCCAATACATCACACTTATGAAGGAAATCAATTATACTCCTCAGATGAGCTACTATAAAAACACACATCTATGTATGATTTGTAGTTTGTCTTTCCTGAGACATAACAGTAAACAAATGTCCCATAACACTGAGCTCGACCACGTGTCATGATCTACCAGGGGTTACGATGTTACATCAGGTAAGATGCTCTACCCTGGCCTTGGTTTCACCTGATTGGTCCACCGAGGAGAAAGTGGGTCACATGGGGGAATTGTCCCATTTGAGGGGTTTTTGTTTGTTTCCAGTGGAGTTTGTAAGCCAGACAAGATGTTTGAGGGATTTATGAATAGGCCTCTCCTTCTACCTCTCTCTCTCTCTACCTCTACTCTGCCCTTCCTTTACTTTGGAATAACCGAACAGTAGTGAATTGAGCACATCCTTTCCCTGTGTGGGGACTTGGGGTTATGGTTCATGTTCCACTGATGTGGCTAGGGTTTGTATGTGGGTAATGTTTATACTGTGGAACCAGTCAGGGTTTTCTTTCAGTAGGAAAACAACAAGGTCAATTTTAATACATGGAATAGTATTTGCACGGTTATATCAGTGATATCTTGTCTAGTATCTCGGCGGTGACACATCTGTTATTGGCTGGCAGTCTAAAAAAAACTACTGACAAGACGAATGGCTTAGAGGGGTCACCCTAACCCCCATCCTACACAAACACTTCTGGAGCAGACGAAGACACCTCCTTAGACACATTCAGCAGAAGGGGGGTGGACAATCTAACATGATAGCAGCACTCAGATATTCTGGCTGTCAGAACCTGCTTTTTGTCAAGGATTTAGTTATTCTGGTGGAATGGATCAGGGCTGATATTTTGAGTCAGACATTATTTACTTATCTGGCTGACCGGATGGTTTTGTGGTTGGAGTGCAAACCTTCAGCAAACAAAACAATGCCAAAACCAGACATTGTCTGACATGTATCATTGATGTGGGCGGGAGAGGATGCTGGTGTTGGTCCGTTTGACTCACCGACTGGCTTCAGCAGATCAAGAAAGAGTGTAGGTTGATGGAGGGGTGATTACGGGGTTAAAGAGTTAGGTCCTTGACACTTAGGGGCCTTTAGACTTAGGGGCCTCTGTGAGAGGAAGTAGGAATGTTCCGTTAATGTTGGTTTTGCTAGAATGCTCTCTAGCAAAATGGAAAATGGTCACAGATGGGCTGGAAACAAACTTAAATAAACATATTGAGGTATTAAGTCTATCAGAGTCATGATGGTCAGACTATTCACAGGCCACTAAGGCACTTCAGCTAAATGAAAATATAAAATATTCAAGAGCCGAGGATGAAACATGGAATGCTTTAGGTTATAATGCAGGAGACATGCAAACACATTCGTTATCTCACCCATCTTGGGTAACTTTCTAAGGATGAAATAAACAAAGCAAAATGCCATTTGCAAAAGAAGTATAACAATGATCTAGATGAAAATAATCACATTGAGCTGCTCTCAGGTGGATTTACCTGTTAAAAATTTAAATTTTGAAATTTAAACTGGGGCAGATCAAACATTGAGTTAGGACCTCAGTGGCTATACAGCGTGTAACCACTTGACTCAAATGTATATTGAATATGATCTAATGCGTCAGATGGACACTCACATGGTCAATGGGTTTGCTTCGAGCAGGAAAAGAAATCCAATAATATTACATTACGTTTGATATTTTTAATGCCGACATAGAATCACACTGTAGATTTCCAATCACAGTTTGTGCAGGTCTTTGCTGTTCCAGCAGTGGGGTGAGTTGAACTATTGCCTAATAATGTCCTTAATACTGACATTTGCCTCAAGTCATCTGCATTTTCTATTTTATTGTTCAGTCGAAAGAGTGGCCTCAAACTGTTCAAAGCCTCCGGCCACAAAATGTCTTATCACAGGCCCGATTATCTTTACTGTATATTTAATGATGAGAGCCAACCGATTTATTCAGGTTGAGGGTAGGGCTTACACCATTCAGTCGACTCCTTGATTGGTTGTTCGGTAGGCTGTTGATTGGACCAAGATTTCTTTAGTGGTGCCCACTTCCCACCTGCACCAGTTGACTGCTCCTTTGAGATTTCAGATTTAACCGTGAAGACCCCTAGTCCCCTTCATGGTACTCAGTTCCCCACTCGTCTCCCACTCCAACATGTTGAAAGGAAAGGCCATGGATATCAGCCTCTGTTTCCTGCTGTGGATGTCGGAACAATTGGTTCCCATGTGTATTGACGTGCTCTGCTCTAGTAAAAGTTAAACAAACAAACAATATATTTTTTTATATTCACTTGGATTTCAAATAGTTACGGCATTGTAGATGTTGTAGTTATTGGTATTCAGCGAGGTCAGGACAAACATGAGAAGTAACGACATAGTGGCTAAATTTGGGAAGAGTGGAAGCTACAGTGAGTCTGGTCAGAAACCTGTTTTTATACTTCTAGTTATTTTGTCAATGCTCCTTTTTAGTTACTTGTTTGTTCCTTCTAAGTCCATTACAGTTCTTTAAAGAATCAAACAAATTGGTTACATAAAAAATGACTCCATGTAAATGGACCAGCTGGAAATGTTTCCCAATGACTCTGCTGATTCCCCAGTCATATGGCAGGCATGGAAGATACACATGAGACCTTGTGGCCATTAAAGTGGCACCATCTGATGCACTTGTTTGTTGTGTATGGAAGACCACATGTGTTCTGCCTTCTCAGAAGTGAAAATCTATGTCTCTGGGAAATGATCCGGTTGTGCCATTGTATGTTTTCACCTCAAGGAGGTGTGGTCTGTGGTACATAAACAGACGGGGTTGGACATTTGCCGCTATAGTATACATGTACATTTGCAACATTATTACTATAGAGTGGTATGCACATTTCTCTCCATTCATGTTGTGACAGCTGAGACATCCTCTGAGACATCCTCTGAGACATCCTCTGAGACATCTGTCTCTGTGTCTCAGCCCAGCAGGTGAACTGGGGCTATGGGATTTTCACTGAGTAGTATGGAGAGGGGGTTGCTAAATTGAGGATATGAGGAGGTACACTCTATCATGTCCAGAACCTCTTAATAGTCTTTTCTAGTCTTTTAAACTGGCATTGGTCTAAAATGGAGTGTGGGGCCATGGCATGTCTGTATGAGCCTGCAGTGTGTGTGTGTGTGTGTGTGTGTGTGTAGGAAGAGCATAGAGAGTTTGTTCCAGGGGAGCAGCTTTGGGAAAATGACAGCGGAGTGGAACCGAACAGAAGCCCTGCGCACTGTGGCTGAGTAAAGCAGAGGACACGCCCACACGCCCGTGTCAGTCCTGCATGAGGGCGAGTGTGACCCCAGGTTTTCATAGTAAGCTTTTTGGTTATCGATTTAGTTTCTCCCCTCGCTCATGTCTACGAAAACCCTGTTCCTTAACCCCCCCCCACATCCATGGAGAGATTACTGGAGCGCACAGCACCCTTGGGGGAATAGTTGTGTTCCTGCTGCTGTAGAGGGGCTAAAAATACCCTTGTGTTGTTCTGGCCTCTACTCCACTTCACTCTACACGCACGCACACCATCTCACACACACACACACACACACACACATCGCTGCTGAGGCAGAGGGAGGGGCTCCTAGGCTTGAGGGAAGACCTTGCAATCTTATTGTGTGTGTTTTTCAACCCAGCCAACAAGGGGGGTGAGGATGGTCATGTAGCAGGGACAGTGTGGTCATTGTCCTCACAGGGTAATTGATTCCCATGGCTTAGTCATGTGTCCGTCCTTGTTTAGGGAGCGGGGATGAGCTGAAGCAGTATAATCTGTTCCTGTGTTCAGTATGCTCCCACAAGCCCCTTCCACAAGACCCTGGGAGGCCTTATGGATGACCAGGCTCTACTCCATGTTATGCCTTCCTTAAGCCGAGCTTCAAGCTTACTCGAATAGAAGATCCATTGGTGCTTTAGGATGACGTACTATTTCCTGTATAGTGCGCTGCTTCTGAACAGTGAACTATTCCGTGTCTTAGATATGGAATTGGGTGCCATTTGTGCAACAACAGCGATCAGAGAGTAGTTGAACCCTTTGTACCAGATGCTAATGTGTTTGCCATGTGTTAATTGTCTTATATCCAGACAGTTATGCTCAGCATTGTCGTTACTGGAAGTTTCCATAGCCAACCTCAAAACAGTCCCTCTCTTCCCTGTTTACATGCTAGAGGCCAGGGGTGTAGTCTGTGGGCGGTAAAGCTCTAGTGACCTCTGTTGTCACAGTGGGTGGAGCTGAAGGTCAGAAGGTGTGGCTTGGAATTGTGTTTTCTTGTGTGGGCGAGTATGTGGTTAAGTGGCCGCTGTGAATGCGGAGGTGAATGAACAGTGGCTGGCTTATGCTTGTAAAACTGTGTGTCTACATTATGAAGATGACCTGAGCTGCAATGACACAACTGCCACAGGCCTCCCACTGCAACAGCAGGAGCGAGTGAGGGAGAGAGGGAGGAGAATTAGGGGAGATAGACCCAGATACGCAGACAGACTTATTTGTGGATACGTGGATGAATTGATTGGTCCCCTCTCTCGTACGGTTAGCCGGCTAATGCGGCTAATCATCTGTCATCTGGGTTCGGGTTGTGCAATGTACTAACGTTCATATAATTTGTCTCTCTCACGAACATTTTCTTGTCTCACAAACACACACGCTCACACACGAAACACACACGTACACTGAACTGAGAGATCAGACTGTACTTGGAGAAATGTGTCTGCTTGAAGGACAAGGCTGGATTTAGAGCTTTAAGTGGTTTATTCTCTCCTCTCTTCTCTGTCATTCCTCTCTATCTCTACTCTCTACTAAATATGGCTGCTGCAGTGCTTTCTGTGTGGAAGCTTAGACAGGGTTGTGTATGTCTGTTTCTCAGATTGTTTTACACAGTGACTTTCTCCTCTGTACTAGCGCTGGACCCTAGAGCCATGTGCTCTTTGTAGTGTCCAGAGTATCAGGTAGAGGCACAGTGTTTTCCAGAATACAGTACCTTGGTTGTACATCAGGGTGGTGTAGCCTCCCTCCCTCCCAAGGTTAAAGGGCCAGACTCAAGTCTAGACCAAGCCTGCTGGGGACCCCCCCCCCCCCCCCCCCCCCCCCCCCCCCCCCCC